>JAODJX010000065.1:6125858-6145813 GCA_026776945.1 Isichthys henryi | reverse complement strand
CCACTGCACCACTCTCGACCCCCAAACCAGCACACTCTGACTGCTACTAATGTAAAACAATATATAATTCCTAAAACATACTTCAATTCAAAAAAGCATAAGTGGGGTAAATCATCCTGACTTTGCAGTAGGGTACTTTGTCTGATCCTTGCAAAGATTAAATTTCATGGGGAAAAAGAGAAACATTCATATATAAATACACAAACAGATTCCAAAAACCCAGCACAGGCATGTAGGCAATTTCCAGTGCATTAAGTGACTTACTGCTCTGTATACCTCACAGAAGAATTCTGGCTATGGAAACTGGTAATTTCCCCAATCAAGACATGACAGTCAATGATAATCCCCTCTTTTGGTGTGTTTATATGCTTGAAGCACAATGTGCTTTTTGCAACCCTGAGCGCTCCATGTTATTGCATATGTGAGTTTGCAGGCAAGCTTCCCATGTAACTCTGCTCTCCCTCACCTACTTCTTCTTTGCCTGTACCTTGTATCTCAGGTCGGTCTCCCTTATTAATTTCTGAAAAGCAAGTGGAAGCCTCTCCTAAAATCCCTGCATGCAGGGAACATAAAACAGCCAGTGTGGTGCATGTAGTATGTTTTTTTCAGAGAACCGGCCTCCACCTGAAGCCCTGCTGTAATTCATTAGCTTTTATTTAAAAGAAAGGGCCTGCGCACGTCTACCTGCCCTTTCTCCTCTGCTGGTAATTGTGGTTTTCGACCATGGCCTTTCTATCAGACACTGTTCATTAGGACATGGTTGTTAGAGCTCGGCAGGCCATACTGCTGGAGGGCAGGTCCTAATTAATTGGCGAGGCCATATAGAAAATCCAGCATCAAAATACAAAACAGCTCCTGGCAAAAACATCACCAAATGATGCCCTGAATTACACCTTCTGCCCTCAGACTTTAACAATTCCCAAAGTTCCAGTTCAGTTATGGTGAAGTGTGAGATGCATGCGTCATCTGCCATGTCTCATTTTCTGCTGCATAAAAACACTCAAACACTGACTTACAGGACAATTCAAATCAGCACCAATATCCTCTAGTATAAAGTGTTATTCATTGCCAGGTTTCCTTACTGGCAAGCATAATATATCGCAATAAACAGCACAGCTAAGAATAAGCAATTGTCTGCTGTGTGACAAATTGCAAACATAGATCTAGCTGACAACTAATATGTCCTCCTTCCTGGGGAATGACATCATCCTATCAGTCATCTTGGGTGCCCAGTCCGTCTCCGTAACCGACAAATACGACCATCAGTTCAACTATACATCCCTTCAAGGTGCCACTGGAATGGCAACGATTTGAGAGAGTGTAATTCTATGGGCTTTCCTGACAAGCAAATCTTCCAATCAAGTTTCAAGACTTCTCTCAGCAAGACAGCTGACATCAGGGTGCAAAAGCCAAGTTTACAAAAAAATTTAAAAAATCAAGTGAACCACAAAATAGTTGTTCAAACTTCTTTTAAAAATTACAATGACATTCACAAACATCAACGACAACAAAGAGAGAATCAGACACAGAATCAGAGTAATTTTAAAGGTTACATTTACTCCATTAACTAAAAGAGAACATCTGCAGTGGTAATGTTCCTATTTGGTACCTCACTGGGTTAGTGCCGATAACTACTAAGTGCTTATTCTGCAAATTTTAAAGAACTTTTTCTTTTTTTTTTTTTTTTAAAAAAAAAAGCTCATTAAATGTACAGTATTCACAAAAAGGACTGAACATCAAGGGAATGTATGCAAATGAGTCAAACACACTTTAAACTGTCCTTGTCTGGTACACAGGAGTAATCTTCAGTTACACACGTGGGCCATGGCATGTGTTGCATTCAAATACTGTAGAATTAAGGATTATAATGCAATGAACTTTCCAAGCAGTGCAATGTTTGTCTTAGAATTAAAAGGAAATCTGGTGCAAATGCTGGTTTTAAAATTGATGTGACACGTACCAGATTATAAAAACACCAAATCAAGCCAGCTGAGAGAGAGCTGTCATGCTGCACTCAGTCTAACATTCGGAATTGCAAGTTAACAAGTAGTAATCGTGACACAAAGCTCTCGTTTTCTGGTTGTCCGTGCATTAATGACATTGTATAATAGATCCACAATGCTGCCACAGCCCCGTGGTTCCTGTATGCTTTGTGGGGACACAATCATCAGCATATGGAAGTATGTGTCAACATTACTGTGTTGTTGCAATATTTAATGATAACACTAATAACTTCCTATATAATCATGGTCATGTTCTCAGCATGCAGTTATAACTTAACTAATTAAGAAATATGCCACGATTTTTAATCAAAAGTGGCATCACTCCCAGTAGTCTTGTAACATTAGCTTCAAATAAAACACAACGTCATTTTGAAGGACACTATGGTCTATTTTACTATCGCAAAGCAGCATAGTTCACAGGGCCGTGAATTCCCAGTGATTTGTCAGATATCTTCTCTCTTCTATCTTGTACAAGGGCTCTGTTCTAAACACCAGGTTGGTATATAACCTACAGCAGACCCTATATTAACATCACAAGTACCCTTGTTGCCAAGTCGACATAAGAAAATTCCCTCCCACTTGGTCGATAATGTCAAGAATATCGTCTGGTTGCCTGGAATTAAAAGGAACAAAACTGATTTTGCATTTTCCTTCTTTCTGTAATTTACATAGAACTGATTCCTCAATGCAGGTCTATAGAATAACATATTATTTATGTTGGAGCTGAGGGGTGGATGAAACCTGCATTTTAATGGCATTCAGAGCTGCTCCTTGAAAAAAATTAAGTAAAAATAAGATTTCCTTTGTGTCTCATCCCCAGATAGTATCCACAGTAGTGGAAAATGATATACACATACATATTGAACAGAATTAAATTACCAAGCTAATTTTGAGACAACTGTGAATATTATTACTTTATTAGCAATATGTCTTTAAAAAAGTCAATTTATGGTGGCATACTTTATGTGCACATCACATGCATCAAGTTCAGTACAATGCCATTAAAGTTCTGTTCCAACTAACTAAATCTGACCCTCAGTCAGTACTGGTTGTGAGGATCAGAAACACAGGATTAGCACATTTCATTTCAAAGTTCAATCTAATGTTTTCTGAAGAATATGGGCTAAACCTCCTGAAAATGTATGGGATAAAGCCTCAAACATGACATTCGGCTCATGGACCAATAGGTCCACAAGGGCAGACTGACCAGAAGTCAGTGTTCCACAAAAAAAAAAGGATCAATTGTGAGAGGAAAAAGGGGGTTCTCTTCCCTTTATTTTCACTTCCTTTTATCATTCTTACAAGACAGGGAGAGTAACTCTTTTGTAGATAAAAGATAAAAGGAGTCATCAGCTGACAGGACAGAATGTGATTCTGGCAGAATCATTTACAGCATGTCCGCCCTCACCGTGATAAGCTTCAGGCAAAGTGACGGTGAGCAGTGGCCCAATGACAGCCAACTTCACCTCAGCTCACCTGTAACACTCTGAGGACCACAGCCCTACGGATCCCGTCCCAGCTCACAAAAGTCAGCGGCTGGGGCCGAGCTTCCAAACCCGAACGGAAAATGAGTGACGGCACACATCCTTGTGGTTGTGTGAAGGTACACAGGGTAACAGACAGCAGAGAAACACAGACCCGAATGGATATTTGCTCTATTGATCACAGAGATGAAAATATGGATTTGCTATGCTAAGAAACTAGATTAACAGCATAAACAAAATCCATACACAATGCCAGTGTATTTTATTTAACAAGTCCAGAGTGTGAAATGAGCATTAAACAATGACTGAAATATTGTTCATTTCCCTTTAAACAAGATTTTAAAGAGGGGAATTGTGTCATAACATATTAGCATTGATTTATGGGGCAGTGGGTGGAGGAAACAGCATAATACATTAACTTAACCTCTGTAATGCACATACTAAAGGCAGTAAAAAAAAAAAGCAGAAATGGCTCAATATGAGCAGCCACAGGGGAGGCCTTGGAAACAATCCTTCTGCAATGAAGTAAGCACCTATGACGGATGCAGGCTGAGGGGCAGGACAGTGAGGGGCGGGGCATCCCATCCATCAGGTTTCCCCCAAAAACCTCTAGCAGGACAGCAACATGGGGCCAGGAAAAAGGAGTGGTCAAGCCAGGATCCAGCATTCCTGGCAGTCGGAAATCCATCACCTTGACAAAAGAACTACAGCAACCACCCGTGAAGGCAAGCATAGTGAAAACTTCCACACCATCCATAATGCTCTCCTGGCCCCCATTCCCCCACATCTAATGAAAGAGAGACATTTTCCATTTAGACATCCCTAAGCACGAGTGTCTGAATATTAATATTTGGCCAAAAATCTATGCCAGGAGAAGTAAGAATAGTGCACTCCTTGTCTCCAGCTTCAAAGCTGGGATTGTATGCTGCTCTTACTGGCTGCTGAAGTCCCGGTGGGACAGCCAGTCATTCTTTTACAGTACAACGAGCAGTTCAGAACCAACGCAGATATTTCCAGAGCCAAATCATGCAGAGTCCGAAACCTTCCAAGATGTAGGCCAGAGTCGTATAGTCTAAAAGCCAAAAATGTTCCATACTGTTTTTTTTTTAAACATATCCTCGTACTCTGCTGCTACGTGGTTCATTTTATATGTGGTATTAACAACGTTGCAGCTTAAACAGAAAAAAAAACAGTCGTCTTTGTAAGGTATCATCATTCCCATTACATTCTGAACCTTTCTTTAACTTTGTAAAATTTGGCAAAGGACGATTAGTTCATACTGGGAAATGGCACAGAACTGCAGCACTACTCTTCTATGACAGCTGAGCTCTTCATTGTCCGGGTGAAGTCGTAACCCCTCTGGGGAAGGGGGGCGGAACATGAGAATCAAGCAGAAAACAAATCGCCGCTACAACACCCCAGACACTCGTCAATCTTCAAGCAGGCGAAAAGAACAGGAACCTGCATTTGAGTCCACTAGTGCTGCCTCAACACATCCAGGAACGCCGTCATTTACACCACACAAGTGTGCATTATGAGTAATAGCACCAGGCCTCTGCATGAATGTCTCACTCACAGCTTGAGTGCACTGTGGCGTTTGTACACCTAACATACCTGTCATTCACAGAGATCTCGCAGCCTGCTGGGAACACACTCCATGCTGTTTCCATAGAACAATGTGGTTCAATTATCTACTCTGCTCCGAAAGTATTGATAAATGTCAAAACAAACTGGTTGCAACAGACTACGGAACAGATGGCAAAGTGTACTTTATTGTGACACGTAGAATAAAAGTGCGACTGCTATTATGCTCCCTTTCAATGCATTCTGTACACAGAAAAAACATGATTATATTAAATGTGTTTCATGTTACATCTAAAAGGTCCAAAATAAGCCTAACAGGCAGTGGAGGGAGAATGCCCCCCACCCAATAACTAAAACAGCAAAAGGACAAGCTCTGCAATAAATATTGATCCGGAGATGCCAGTGGGGAAATAAGGCTTTTTCCTGTAGGCTCTAGGGTTGTAAGTAACCCCAACTGCATAGGATGAAAAGCTGCCAGCTGTAACACGAATGAAACATGTCAACGAGAAAGATACTAAAGAAGAGGCCAGAGGAAGTGGTGTGAAAAACAGGGGTGATTGATGTGTAAGGGATGAAGGGAGAAGACGCATGCAGAGCAGCGAGCGACTTCTAACTGTCCTTCTTAAACTGATGCGTGCAATCTTGTACCTTAGTTAGAATGTGTACATGCACCAGGTGTGTATATACCAGCCATGAAGAAAGTAACCATTACACATTTCTTGAGAGAGGGAGCTTGTGAGAAAGGAGACCGAAAGATCAATAGGAACTGATCACTACGCTATAATATAATAAGCTTAATGCTGCTCAAAAGGCCTCAGGATAGTAGAACTTTCAGGTCAAATTGGCACTGGAAAATAATACGGAATTGTAATAAGATGACTCTTTCACACCACGTGTATTTCTAAATTCTGTTGAATTGCTTGTCATTTTTTTAAGGTCCAAAATTCTTTGAAATTACCACATCTCTCTGAATACCAGTACTGAGCCATCTCTCAGTCACTTGCCAAAAGAACATTTGTGCTTTGCCCGGCAAAATAACTGCCCCCGTGGGTATGTCCTTCAAGTCTCGAGTTCAGATAAACCCATATTTTAAAATAAATATGTTTTATTAACAATGCATTAAATGATGAAAAAAGTGGGAAAAAGAGTCCAGGAGTCAGAGAGAGCAGAACTCTGAAGAACAATACATGAAACCAAAAACTGCCCTGTATATGTTTATCACTGTGCTGTAACTGATGCTTGAACTATAAAGTAATTAAGTTTAACTAACACAATGAAAGTTACAGTCACTCCATCCAGAACTGGATTTAGCTTGCAGGCGCTGCTGGAGGATGCGCTTAAAACCAACACAATTAAGCACGAAAGTTTTATTGCAAAGAATCCTCTTGCATCAGACTTGCATTAGAAATGAAAGCATGACTGCTTGGCAGCCTCATAAATAAAACACGCTGGCAGAGAGCAGTTGTGTTTCCTTGCGGCAGAGGAAAAAGAGCAACGGACAGACTGCTGCTCTCGGTGGGACGCTCTTATCCCAGGAGGGTGAAGTCACACCATCCATTTCTTTGGTCAACATCCATATAATACCAGAACATCTATATACAAGTAACCCCCCACCCAAAAAAGGGGCTGGGGTGAATTTGGTGGCAGGGCTAGTACATCTGAGGGCAAGTACGTCACCTTAGCCAGATAACGTATGCGATCTTTCTTCATCACAACAAAGCATTCCTTGAGACCTGACTGGGGTCCGCTCCAATTACAATCATAGGCAGATAAGCCTCATAGCATGCTTCCATGTGCCGTTTCAAAGAAAAGCAATTTACTGCAAATTCAGTGGCTCGCAGTTTGGATAATTTGTGGCATGAAAACAGGACTGCCAAAAATACCAACGTTCCTTGGTTGGGCCAAATTACAGAACACGTGAAACTGGAGTGCCACTTGCAAGTATAAAACCTGACACCAAGTAGTATACCGTGACTTAATGTGACTTTGCTAATATAACAGTTTCCAGGGTTGCCAGACTGAAAAGACTACAGCAGCACTAGGAAGGAAGACGTGACATTTCACAGGACAGAGAAAACAGGAAGAAGGAAAAAAGAAGAAAACCATTTTCTGTGCTTCTGCCCCAGAGGGATGGAATATCCTAAGAACATGTGTTACCTTTAAAGTCTCCCTGTGTGGCTGGAGTGACAGTGCTTCATGTTGTGTTGCTTGGAGAGCGATACTGATACTGTGGCCAGTGCAGCACCTCTCCTCTCTCTCCCCCCCATCAAAATACAAAAGACGGATTTCCAGCTGCATATCTGTATTCATATCACTGTGGGGACTCTCCATTCATTTCTACGGGAAAAACCCTAATTCCAACAATGACAACCTTAACCCCTATCCAGCCCTAACCTTAACTATGACTAACCGAACAAAATACAAGATTTTTGGCATTTTTAGTTTTTTGATTGTAGTCACAGCATTTTATAAAAGTTTCCCCTTGTGGGGAACGAAAAGGTGGTCCCAACGATGTCAAAACAAGTTTTTATCACATGCAATATATACATGACCATACACACACACTTTTCATATATTTGTGAGGACTCTCCCCTCATTTTTACGTGTATAATCCTAACCCTAACTATGATAACCCTAACCCTTAGCCAGCCCTAACCTTAACCATAAACAATCACACAGAATAGTAACAAAACCAGTACAGTTGTCATTGAGGCAACTAAAATATTGCATATATTAGGGCAATGGGAAAGAAAGTATACAGCCGGCATTAAAATTTAAAACAATATACTGAGTAGAGTAGCTTTCCTCCAGAGGTTTATTATGCACAGCAATGTCATGCAGGTGTACCAGACATGCTTGAATATAAAATAAATCTGGGCGACGATGCAGCAGGTTGCCGCCTACCAGTGACACGTGGTACATCTGCCTTACATAACAGGTCATAGCAGACATACATCCTGACTCCGCCATGTGGAGTCATTTACTCCCAATTAGCCAGGGCGTGCTGTGAGACAGTCAGGGGCTCGTTTGCCTGCAGATGGTTATACCCAACTGGCCTATGAAACACAGGAGCCGCTGCAAAACAGCTACCCTCTCTCATCACCTGATATTTAAGAGGAAACAGATTTAATAAAGTGAATAGAGCAGCTTTTAACCCAACACCAGGGGAACATAACACTCCAAATTAGCCTTGTCGCCAATCTCTCGGTTTCTCTTCCTACCCAGTGCATAAAAAATATACATCACGTTTCAGTTTTGTAACTGTCTTCCAAAGAAAAAAAAGAATGTTTGTGAAAATTATTTGCTATTAAAATAATATGCATTTAACTGAAGAAAGCACCTCGGCAAAAATAACACTCGTTAAAAGTAGGATGTTAAAGCAGCCCTTCGCTGTGGTTTACATTTAGGTTATATTTTTAAACATACTAACCGTCAGCTAACAGTTAAGTAAGAGCTTGTCACAGAAAAAAAACATTCACAGGGGTTGTACCTAAATGGCTGCTTGAACCTGGTGGCAATGAAAGCTGTTTGCTGTTCCTGGTTCAGTCAAACACAGCAATTTCTGGTGATAGGAAAATGAGAAGTACCTCTTTTCTGATGTCCGAAAACACTATGCATGGATACTTCCTGAGCACACCGCAGGTCTAAAAGCAATTAGATTAAACTCTCTGCATGTCGGCCAAACCAACAGACAAATCCCATCGAACCCTTGTAGCAGAAGGCTCTGTTACTAGCAAAGCTGTTACATTGACTGAACCCTTTACCACTGGTGACAAAGACCAAGCTGACTGTCCAATGAGACTGGAAACTCTATAAAACGTGCTTAACCAAGCGTCCCAGCTGGGAAAGGAAAAAAACATAACGGTGAGCTGCTGAAAGTAGAGAAATATCAGCCTTCATATTGATGCTATTTGATTGTAGCATTAGAGTAATGTGACACTTTAAAACCTAAATGAATAATAATATTCATAATAATAATAATAACAACAACAACAGCAGCAATTGTAATCTGAAATGAAATGAGAGGATTCATAGCCATTGTCTACAAAAGGAAAAGGTTATTCAAATAAAACCCTACTAATTACCACAGGTCCCCAAAACTATTACGACAACAACACATCTAAATCTGTTCCCTATTTTTTCAGGAAATGTCCTTCATATGCTCCTAATGTCTTCAGTTACGGAAGCTGAAAATCATGCTTATTCTTGACTATGTATTACTGTAGTAATTATTCAGTGCGATTTACAAGACTGGTAATAAGAACAGCTTGGAGTGGTGCAGTGCCCCCATACTCGGATTTCTCTTTTGTAATTACAACGGGCAGGAATGTCTCACTTAAACCATATTCAGGACTTAATGATACATAAACTTAACTGCATGAAGAAAACAGGTTTACTTCTTTATTCATTGGTGGTTTAATTAAGACATTGACATCAGTAGCCTTAAAGACCATTGCTGTATCTTTCTCAGAACTAATTATGTGGTCTCCATGTGCATTTAGTCTTATGTAAAACATTGAAACACAATGGTTTGAATCTGTGAATATTTTTTTCCAGTTACAGCATTAAAAATAACAAGCTTATTGTACTGACAATGAAAAATTAGCTTTAACAAGGACATAAATTGCAGAATTGTTCAGCAATTAAATACCAGTAAGAAAATGATCCCATTTCCCCCTATATGCTGCAGTATACTGTACAGCATCAACGGACAAACTAAAGCAGGACAGGACGTGTACACAAACATCTTCAGAACCTGTAAACAGCTGAATTCAATCATAATCCGCATGTCAGATTAATGAAATAAACCAATTCTTGCTTTAAATCCATCTTGCAGGCTTGCCTCAATTATAAAGCCGCTTGCACATATTTTCATTGTCAGAACCACCATTCTATCTCTGTTGCCGGATAAAAGTCACGAGTTGTACTGTGAGTTTTAAAGATTTCAGTGGTAGACTATTTCGTACTGTTCAATTTTGACAAAGAACTGATTGAGATCTATGCAATCCAGGTCTTTACTAACAAAGATTATCCACAATGCAATTTTACAAATATTCAGACAATAGGGCTCTTAGAAAAATGCAAGAACACTTACACTAATTCTACAAATCATCTCTCTCAGCCAAAGAAGCATCACACTCCAGAAAATGTTCATGCTTTCAACCCTAGTACTGGGTAGAGCAACCAAACTTCACCGCAATAATTCCTGCCGATAAAGGCATCATTTGATTTGTCACACAGGCTCACGGCCAACGTACTGTGGAGAATGAATGCTTGTACTGCATGTAGGACATACCAATAAAATCACATCTCTCCACTGCTACCAATAAAACATCAGTATTGTTCTAATAAGGTTAGAAGAAAAATCAACAAAATTGTTCAGGACGACATCTCTGAGTTAAAACATCACGAATTGAACCAGGGCCACAGATACACGCAAAAAGCACAGCTGCATAACATACAAGAAGGGACTCGCAATTCTAAGACAAGACAACTGTTTGTTAGCACCTTGGTTGAGCAACTTGGACATCTTTCCGGCACAGAGAAGCCCTGACTTATGTCGAGAAGCAAGACCGATAACATCTTGTCATTAGCTCTGAATATCTGAATTTGATGCTCTGAGGTTAAAGAAGCACATAATTAGTACAGAGTTAATGACAGACTGCAGACCTATTTCGAAATAATGAGGTCACGCTATAAAGAGTTCAGATTCATGGGCCACAAACTATTGAGCGCCATTTAGTTTGTGACGGATCTATAAAACAAGGTTGTAAAAAATAAGTCTAGACTTAGCTACACCTGGAGTGTTTTTTTTTTCTTTTCTTTCAAACAAACTATCACCATATAGTGCCTGGGTTCTTCAGCAATCTCTCCATATATTTCATGCCTAATATTTAAAAACAAAGCATTAAAGTAAGAATACTTTTTAAAAAAATAAAAAAAAAAGATAAATTTCATTCCTGTTTCTAATACCCACAAACCCTTTTGTTTGTATCTCGCTCTACGTTTATTTTCAAAAATCTGCTGTTTAATAGAAAAGCATTACATCCACAACAATACATATATGTAGCCCAGTCCATCACAGCACATACGCTGGCAGGACAGATACAGAGCATATCCACTTTATTTTCCTCTGAATGTCACAGTGATAAAAGATAAATTCACTTGAGTGCTGCATGTAGCAGTGTTGATGTGGACAGAAATCAATTAGTCTAACAAACTTATCGATTTATAAAATAAGCAATGAAGAGCTTCATTTGTCAGTGTGGTGGCTTACTTGGCAACATACAACTCATTACTTTCATACTGACATAACCTTCACACAGAATTTCCTGAAAATGGTAGGAAAGGCTTTACCTGACTCAGCTAACCAATGAGAGAGAATTCTCCATTTGGGATTCAACGAATAGTTACAAAATTGTCCTATGTTGTTTTGTGCTAACCCATGGTTTCACCCTGAAAATAATACATGCCGTGTCAGTCAAAGTCATGCTATCAAATTTTCATATTAAAATTACGTTTTACGAGTAAACTGTGTTGCTGTTCATTCAAAATGGACTGTTCAAACACACATAGCGATATTACCCAATTTTGGAGACATTTTTAATTGTGAGAGATTGCGCAGTTTTCCATTTCAAAGGGTGCACAGTTGGGAAGCTCCAGGACTAACAGTGAAACACTCTCCGATAAACATCAAGCATTTTGCAGTTTCATTTGGATGCATAAATCATAGAAGCAAATTTGAATTCAACTTGCATAACAGCTTAACTCACTGAATCTCAACCAATTTATAACAAGCTCTTGAATCTTTCTGGAATATTGTGGTGACATTTATTTCCTAAGCATAAAATTAAATCAAGTTCCCTAAAAATAATAGAAAATAAATAGTTTGCATTTCTTGCAAACAAAATAAACTGCTTATAGTGATGAATGGTGAATTTGATCAATATAAGCAGATGATCATTATAACCGATGTTTTTTCTTTTTATGTCTCAGGCAGAGTACCATCTAAATGACATCAGCTATATACTATACAAATATAACGTAATAAAAATGGACAATGTTGCTATTTACTAAATTTTCAGCTGTTTCAAACACTTTTCAAATTACAGTACCGTACAAATTATACTGAACTGTGCGTAACTGAAATATGCTATAATACGGTACAGTACTGTACATAAAAAACAGCTTATTGTAGTTTTGCTACTGCATCTCCTTGGCTCATTTTTGGCAGTTTATCATGAATTTTGTTAAGTCTATATTTGTCAGTAAGAGAAAATGACTTTCCTTTTCCCATCATGTTTTCTGTGCATGCAGCATTAGCCTCAGTAGGCAAAGTACGCAAGTAAATAAAAAAATACCATAGTGTTAATCTTTTTCATATGTTATGTATTAAAAAGACCCAAAATGAACACTGTATGTGGACTACTTGATTACTATAAGCAAATTATCCAAACAGTATTTGTCCAGGAATGATTTTGTCCCAAGCTTTTGGATTCATATAAATGGCTTCTACTGTACTATAAAATAATGCAAATGTTGAAACTGATTGGTAGCATTACCTTCAATAGCAGAAACTTTTTCCACAGTGTTTACATTTGACTTCTTTTTGTTCGGTGCCATCTTCACTATAGCTACAAAGTGTCCAAGGAACAGACACAGCATTTTTATTTGGTACAAGCTACTCACATTGCTCAATCAGCTCAGTGTTCGAGGTCTCCCCCATGTTGCTTCCATGTGGCAGACGGGACGGGCCGAAGTCACATGACAACACACATGGTAGTGTGTTTTTAAGTAGACATACTTTCCCCTACAGTATGTGTGTTTAACAGATCTTTTAAAAACTGAAGCAACAGACATGGGCAAGATTACATTGATTAGAGGTTCTGAATGTCAGTTTTGGTTAATTTTTGATTAACAACAAACAAACAAACTAATTTATTTTTGTATAGCGCAGTATCACGACATTATATCGTCTCAATGTGCTCTACAATATCCGCGCCCAAAGCCCCCAGTGAGCAAGCCAAAGGCGACAGTGGCTAGGAAAAACTCCCAAGAAGGAAGAAACCTTGGGAGGGACCAGACTCAAAGGGATAGCCCATCCTCCAAGGGCCGGCAGGGATAGTCAAATAAGAGAGATGGTTAAGTGCCAGAGATGGTGAAGCGCCAAGTCACACTGTCCCAATCATAAGATTTGGGAAATAACTGGAAAGCAAGGAAGGTGACAAGCCAATGTCGAGTCTTCTTCCAATCGCCAGGCAACTAGAGGTGAGGCAGCGGGTCATACATTAACTGACCAGCCCTAATACAAGCAAACAATTTTATGAGAATCCATATTGCACAGTATGAATAATGAGGGGTAAACAATCATTTAGTCTATATCACCATTGAGTGTAGCTTTAGTCAAGGGCATAGGATCCTACGGGGGATGTGTACCCCCCAATATTTAATTTGGCTTTATTCGATTTTTTAGTTGTTCCTGCAGATTCCCAAACTCTTTCCTATGCTTGGAAAAGGAATGAACAGGCTATCTGCATAACAGTAGGGTATTCATTACTGCATTACTATCAATACATTATGCAGTGCAAATAGATCCTCATATATTAAATTTGCAAAACTAAGTATATATGAATGTATGTATGTATGTATGTATGATAAACAAGTAACACAAAAACTATTATAAATGTTTTCCTCACTAGGCAAACAAAAATTTCTTCACTTTTTATTATCTTGCATTCAGGCATAGGATCCTGGGTCAATGAATGAAACAATGATTAGCAAACATTTATCATAATTGCAAAAAAAGAGCATTCAGATATCAAAAAACTAAATTACTCCGGGTCATGGGAAGTAGAGCACAAAATAAATTTAAATCACAAAATAACCGGAAATGCACAAATTGTACTATTTCTTTCAAACATAAAGGGTTATATCCCACATTTTATAAAATCCTTACGTGACTAAAAGATAAAACAAAAGAAAAATGGCAAGAAATAAGACAAAATGCAAACTACGCCTGTTGATGCATCACTTAATTGCTTTTTGAAATAACCGGGGAGGGAATCTCACCAACGAGTGATTTTTATGCAAAATATACTACCAAGAAGCAGAGGAAGACCAGAGCACAGGTGAAAGACCGCACCCCGTAGCCTGTTTGCACTACGCTATTCAGAAGACATCAGACATGCTTTTAATGAATATGTACCTATGCTAAAAACATTTGGAATATAAAAGAAATTGGATGTTAGCAGTAGATACTTTAAGTCCTATAAGTTGCGAGGTTACGCCTCCATTGGATTGAACTTGTTAGTCTAGCACATCCCACAGATGTTTGATCGGACTGATATCTGGGGAATTTGGAGGCCTAGTCAACACCATGAACTCTTTTTCACATTCCTGAATAATTTTTGCATTGTGGCAGGGCACGTTATCCTGCAGAAAGAGGCCACTGCCATCACGGAATATTGCTGCCATGAAGGGGTATACTTGGTCTCTATGTCTAGTGGTACGTGTCAAAGTAACATCCACATGAATGCCAGGAAACCAAGGTTTCCAGGCAGAACATCACCCAGAGCATCACACTGCCTCTACCAGCCCAATTCTTCCCGTAGTGCATTACAGTGCCCATCTCCTGCCACTTTCTTCCATTGCTCCATGGTCCGGTTCTGACACTCACATTCCCATTGCGAGCACTTTCGGTGATAGACTGGGATCAGCATAGGCACTCTGACCAGTGTGCGGATACACAGCCCCATATATAAAAAGTAAGCTGTGATGTCCTGTGTGTTATGACACTTTATCATATCCAGCATTAACTTTTTTCGGCAATTTGTGCTACAGTACCTCTCCTGTGGGGTAAAACCAGATGGACTAGCCTTCACTCCCCATGTGAATCAATGAGTCTTGGGCACTCATGACCCCGTCACAGGGACCACTATTGGTCAGTACTGAACACTGCATACCAGGACATCCCACAAGACCTGCTGCTTTGAAGATGCACTGACCCAGTCATCTAGCCATCACAACTTGGCCATTGTCAGCATCGCTCAGATACAGTCGCCCGTTTTTCTTGCTTCCAATACATTAGCTTCAAGACGTGACTGTTCACATACCTAATGTATAACAACACCCTTGACAGGGGCCATTGTAACAAGATAATCAATGTTATTCATTTCACTTGTCAGTGGTTTTAATGTTATAGCTGATCGAAGTACACATACACAAATAATTTGACATTTCCCCACGAAACTTAAGGAAACACTGCAAAAAAATCTACTTCAGAAAAGAGGAAGAGGAAAATAGGATAGTCTTTATAGAAGCATTTTTCTCCAGTCAAAACAACAGAATAGAAAAAAATTTGCTTTGTCCGTTTTAGTTAACACCTGCCTTCAGTGCACTGCTCAAATAATTTATTACAAAATTCCCCCTAACATAACATTTTATACATTGCAACACAGTAGAAATAAAAGTAATAATGAGCGGGGAAGTAAAATAACCTTGAGGCTAAAAAGTAATTTATAAAAGGCCACAGCTTAATTTTAGTGCAAAATAAAAGACCTTTCCCTCCTTGTAATTAATGGCAGAAAAGCAATGTGTAATTAACATTAACTATGGAAACATACCTTATTTTGGCATTTAGGTATATTAAGAAGCGGCTGGGTGAATTACACGATTTGTTTTAAAAATGCAAGTAAGTACTCAAATTTCACACAAAACCAGAAGAGTTTATCCAACATTGTGATGAATGACATAATGGAAAATGTGCAAAAAAAACATTTCTGGTGTTTGATACATGGTTTGATCATGCACAAGGTATTATTATTTACTTGATTAGTGAAAACAATACCTGAGACGAGTGTTCATGTATGCGCAGTTATGGCAAATGTGTTCAGGTCACTTTCAACCCGTCTGTACTATGGTGTACGATATCATTTAATGATGACGTAACCAACATCTGATATGCAAAGGTTCATGACAAGTCTAGGTTAACCCAACACTCCCCAGAAGACCAGTTATGGTCGCTCTTTGGAAAAATGTATAATACCCACAAACATGCATATATCCCAATCTACGTAAGTCATATAATAATGGTGTTTTATGTATTGATGCGTTGGGGTGGGGGGGTGGTTAATACTATTTGCTTTGGAATCCCAATTTTGCTGCCTAATTCTTACTCCTGTCCCTTTGGCTGTTTGAAGTTAAATTGCACAGAAGAATCTCTTTTAATGAATATAATTGATAAACAAAGCATCAAAAGGCCCTGGAATTATGCCTAAAAGGGATTAAAGACACACAGCTTAACCCCCCCCCCCCCCAAACAACCGCTTGCTTTTCCACTTTAAAAGCTCACCACCCACCGACAATCGAACAGCTCAGCCGCCTCAAAACAAAAGGCAGCTCCTTCGATTTGCATAGCGCTGAGACGCTCCTTGATCCGCGTCCCGAGCTGGAACATCAAAGGCAGTGAGGACTCATTCTAGAAGCTTCACTGAGGCACAGCACACAGCTAAGACAAAAACCACCTTTAAAAAGCCTACACAAAAAGCACATAAGTTACAGAGAAAAGATAAAGATTTAAAATTGGCTGTGTGTCACCGGAACTCCTGGTGAATGAAGACCACTTCGATTCTCATCTGTCTTCTGGTGCAAAGCTATAATGAGCATAGCAACAAGCAGATAACGTCTTATCTTTATCTGTCCTTATCGGCTAATGTGAAATGCACTACCTATTAAAGTAAATACATGATTCACTTTATGCTGAATACTCGCGGGTCACAAACAATTTTATATTATTTTAGTCATCAAGAAATGTGTAACACAAGCTTATGATCAATCGCAGACACAGGGACAAGCTGCTGTGCATCTGTGAAAATACCTCTTAATGAAACACATACGTGTCCACTGCAAAAGGAAGTTTGCATAAGTTGGAATCATTTTCTGAACATACCCACTCAAAGAGCACGAGAGATTCCTAGCATTGTCTGATCATTTAAGCTGTTCTGTTCTTAGACTCCATTACAATCATACAAATTATATGTCAGAAATGCAATGTACTGAAAGCTTACTGAAATATATTTGCATGGGCATAAATATGAAGGTCTATTGACCACATGCCAAAGTGCTATGAGAAGGAAATGCATCCAGATGCTAGACAGACTGCTCTTTATTAAAAACCTGCAAAAGGAGTCAAATACGATGGAGTTGACAGGAGGTCGTGGGTCTCATCTCCAACAGTGACAAGACTGCATACAGAGAGCAGGTCCGAGCTCTGACACACTAGTGCCAGGAGAACTGCCTCGCCCTCAACAACGCCAAGATCATGGAGCTGTTACTGGATTTCAGGAAGCAGGGAGGAATACATACCCCCATCTCCATCAACGGGGCCACCATGGAGAGGGACATCAGTTTTAAGCTCCTCGGTGTGCACATCACAGAGGAACTCACATGGACAGCGCAAACCAGAGGCAGTGAAGGTACAGCAGCATCTCTTCTACCTCAGGAACCCCGGGATCATCAAAACATTTTACAGATTCAGTATTGAGAGTCTCCTAACCAGACGCATCACTGTCTGGCATGGAAGCTGCACCGCTCTCAAGCGGAAAGCATTGCAGAAAGTGGTGCGTTCTACCCAATAGGTCATTAGAGGGGAGCAACCACCCCTGCAGGCCACCTACACCAGGCGGAGCTGGAGGAAAGCCGCTAAAATCATCAGGGATCCCAGCCAGGCTCTGCTCACCCTGCATGGTACTGCAACATCAAGAGCCGGACTAGCGGGCTCTGGGACAGTTTCTTTTACCAGGTGACCAAGATGCTGAACTCCAGCTACCTCCCTCAGAACACCTCACTTTCAGTTGAACTAGCAGAATACTTTTTGCAGCACTAAACCATGTTGTTATTGCACCTACGGTCTGCCTAGTTGTTCTACGGTACATTACACTTTATATGTCCGTATGGTATTGTATTGTATTGTGTATTGCATTGATTTTTTTTGTGCATATGTATAGCACTTACTGTTGTGCAGTTGTTTTATGTACAGTTTGTGTTTAGTGTATTACACTATGAATGGGGAACTCCAGACCCAAAAGTGTTGCTCTCTAGTTCACTTATAATCAATAAAAGTTATTTGATTTGCAGAAAAAAAGTATAAGAAACTTTTAGAGAAAATGCACAATCCAAGACATTCCAACAATGTTTTTTCAGCAACATGTCAAGTAAGAATAATAATATTGTGATTAGAATGTATTTAAGAGAAAATTATTTTTAAAATAACAGGCATGTCATATATCAATAAGTACGTCTCCCAGAGATACGGTATAACAAAGGGGGGTGCCATTATCTGTAATTGTCACTGCTGAATTTCTTAATGATCCCTCTTGAGTAGGACTTGATTTAGAAGAGATCAAGCATGACTACTGATGTTCACGGCATTACAGGTCATTTCAAAAACAACAGCAAAAAGAACTGAACTGAGGATCCCTATTGCGATAAACGGCCTTGGGGAACAGTGAGCGCCATTCTGTAGCTGTTAGTGTATCAGAGTGTGCATGTTCTTAAATGTGAGGGCTTTGTCACATATCTCATCTGAAGCAAACGGCAACACTTTAGAACCAGGAGTATGTCACCACCTGTGGCTGTCAGATCAGCTTAGATACATTATCAGCTCTGCCTGCTTGAAGCCTACTTAAAGTTTTCTAATTATAATGGGCTGCCCACCCTGCACACCCCCCACATTCGTAACAATACAGTAACAGGCAGGTTTGCACATGCGCGATTATCAAATAAGCAGGTAATGAATGAAATAAACCACCCATTTGCAATTAGTCATTGACTGTTCAGCTTTTTGGCAGGCAAAACACAGTAACTGAAGAGTGATCGTACACCTCCAGGGCAAAGAGACACACTTCTAAAAGCACACTACTGTCAAAAATACATCCCTGTTACATATCCGTAGCCAGTGAGGGAGCCAGATTATCATTTGGAGACAAACAGGGACACTGCTACTGAAGCGAAAGTGAACTGTGAAGGGAAAACTGCAAAGGCATTTGCCTGACAGAGACAGGTACGGGTCACACAATTCACTATGAAAGCTATATTTGAAAAGGGGGGGGGGGGCTTTGTTGAGCAGAAAATTGAAAGAAAAAAATAATTAGAGCAACAATTCAAAACACTGAAATTACTAAATAAGTGCATGCATTTGCATATTAATATTTTTATGGTGCAGAAAAAATATATGTATAAGTACTATACAAAAGAAATAATGCTACACTGATGATTAAAAATAAAATTAACATGACTTATGATGAGAAATGTGCACTTCCAAGCAACTCCAACATGAAGCAATGAAGTTCGATTTTAACCTTCAAGACACTTCAAAAGTTCCCTCTCTCTGGTTTCACAGGGGCCAAAGCAGGCATGCAGAGTCGTGATGACAGAATCAGTTACCTATCCATTAATATCAAGTTGACTTCCATCGCAATACAACGAGCAGGTTCTGATTACGAGAGAAGCACTTAAAAAGATAATCACCTCGCTGAAGCACTTCGGCCTGAGTGTTCCAAAGAGTGCTCTGTATAATTGTATTATTGGGTTTTATTTGCTTTCATTCATTTCATCTTGAATGGCTGATTTACCTTGACCGACATGTTATGTAATAAAAAATATACACTAATATTTGCATGTTGAATTAGAAGAAAAACAAACCTTAACTGTTTCATCCATTAAAGTGAAAACAAGGCATCTATTTCAAAATCATAATAAATGACTTAATAGGCACGCGCGCACACACACACGCACACGCACACACCACTGCATTCTGGATTGTTCTCTATTCATTTCTTAAACCTGTGTGTCTCAAGACCGTATGCCATGCCAAGGAGGAATATAA
>JAODJX010000065.1:6075006-6103077 GCA_026776945.1 Isichthys henryi | reverse complement strand
CCCCCCCCCCCCCCCACCACCCCACCCACACAACACCACCCCCCCCCCCCCCCACCCACCCAACCCACCCCCCCCCCCCCCCCCCCCCCCCCCCCCGGGGCCGGCGCAATGCAGCATTAAAAAAACCAAGAGACAACAGCCCATAATTCCCTGGGCTTTGGGGCGCAAAGGCGGCACCTTGATAATGAAAAAAGGAGGTGAGACTAAAAATGAATAGAAACTGTCAATAGTTATACAAAATCACATCCATTTCACAGCACAAAAAAAGATGCTCACGCCTCGTCTACAGCGAGATAGATTGGCAAAAGCATGTCATATTTCTTTTACAGATTACCTTTTTCTATTAAAGCAGCAGCAAAACCGTCGACTCTTTTAGGGATGGAAGCGATGCATAACGGAATCATTTTACAGTTTAGATAAGACACGGATGTCAGGTGAGGAAAAAAATACATGAAATACATTTTAAGAAGTTAAAAACCTTTTTCTCTGAAAGGCATTAAATAATGTAATGAATGTAAGAACTTCTGAGCTGTCTTGAAATGATTACAACCAGCATGCCCCAAACAGTGAACATTAGCAATGAACCACAACTGCCCAGATACCAAGTTTGGCTGTACAAAAACAGAGGACCTCATAACCAACATTGCTGGCTGAAGCACAGAACCACAGTCTGCTAACGTTACTACTTTACTGCAAGAATTCAGGCTACAATTATAGGTTCCATCAAATATCACTTATCACAAATATAAGAGACACATACTTCAACAAACAACACTATTTTCCGAGTGATAACTTTTAAGATACTCAAGATCAGCAGGTCAGCAAACTGCACTGGACACTACCTTAGCATTGCATACAGACGAACACATATAACCATTTAGCATATTGCGACAGTACGAGCAAAATCATTTGACTTCTCTCATTCATCTAAGTGGTTTGTCAGGCTAATAATCATTTCCTGTTCATCTATGACTTGCAGTTACCACAAACAACCGTTGCCATGAGTCTAGAAGAACATTTTGAATGCAGCACCCATATCACAGCAATCTTTACAAGAAGAATCAATGCTTCCCCAGATAAAAAGCCCTAGCAGAATTATATTACCAAAGAATCCTGACAACACACTGCTGACTGGATTGACTGAACAGTATCGGATGTGTGCGTGTTTTATATGCCAATGTCTCATTTAAGGGTGATTAAGGCCGTTGTTTTTTCAGCTTTGACTAGGACGGCAATTGCAGCAAATCTCCGGAGTGACAAGGATATTAAGAATAATTGCTTCTGTCCGACTGCATCCCCCCCCCGCCCCCCCACCCCCAGCTGTATCCACAATCACTTACCCTCGAAAGAACTCAAATCTACGCTTGCATACATGACACATGGACAGAAACATGCCTATTTAGCATGTTCTTCATACTCACACTTTGCTGGGAGGTCATAGCCACTGGTGATCTTGGCATTGCCCGTTTCACAGCCATTCAGTGTGTGACACTCGTCATACAGGCAGGGTCCGGCGGCTTTGTGTATGCAGCCATCCACTGGAAGAGAAGAGAGGCTGGTCAGTCCACAATTAGGTAGGGATGGATGGATAGATGGAGTAATCAATATCAGACAGACAGAGAGTTTTACGGCAATAACTTTCGGCTAAAACATTAGTGAGGGCATCACTTTTTGTCGTATCTTTCATGAAGCAGCACTAACACAAAAAAATACTTCAAAAAACTAAATATAATATGAAGGGCAAAATAAAAACAGGGGGCCTCTCAATCTCCTAACAGTTCAAGAAATATAGGAGCAATTTTTCAATCAGTGAAATACAGAACAGATGTTTCCCATTTTCATTTATCAAGTTTAAGATCATTATGCTTCTGAATTACCGTAAGTGGCTTATGTGTCACATTACTGTGTTAAGTCCATCCACCCCCCCGCGGCACCTTTTCCTTTTCTGACCGCTAACCTGAAAGACCTTTGCAGTCTGAAAATTCCACAGACCGCTGGGTAAACATCTCACAGACATTTCCTACTACTCTCCATTAACACAAAATTGTATTTTACATGAAATTACAATCCTGCCAAATTATGACTTCTTAACTCTCAACTTCTAGTACACTTTCAAACATCCAAAATTAATCATGACATGCTTATCTACAGTAAATGTTGAAAACTGCTAAACATACTGCATATAGTAACAGAAGTTATTCAGTTGGAAACACTCCTAAGAAAAGAAACATATCAACCCCCCCACCTCATAAGGATTGCATTGCACTTTTTTTTTTTTTTTTTTTTTTTAAGCAGGATATTCGTAACGATGACCCATCATGCACAACCAAACAGAGGGGAAGGAATCTAAATGATCTGTCTCCAGAAGCGGACACCCCGTGAAGAGTCATATATAAAAGGTCCATGAGATATTGCAGGTCCAGTTTTTATATGTTTAGCAGAAAGCTAACTTGCCCGTGAACCTGAAACAGATCCATCTGGAAAAATGACAGAACTGCACACAAACTTCATTTCTCAATGAAAACTGTTTTTCCAATATACCCCCCCCCCCCCACCCACACACACACACACACACACACAATATGATTTAAAAATTGTCTGGTTTCTCTATTTTTCCAAAAAAAACAGAAATACAATGAACAGATTTGAACAGAGATGATGATTTTATATCAAATTTTATACAAAAGGAAAAGCTTTACTTGTCTAGTGATAGAATCAAGGGCACATTTATTGACATATTTGCAACTGACCTGTTATTATGGTAAGAATTACTTTAAAATTAAGAATTTGGGCTCTCATACAGTGATTAAATTTTATTTTATTAAAGCCCTGAGCTTTTCATAAATTTGAAAGGATTGTCTAGTATTTCACAAGGCAGCGTTTCCCACTTAATTCAGTCAAGTACAGCAGCTGGATCCTAGATTTTCCTCTGCTAAAAGTTCAGCTCTATCAATCATCTTTAATGAACTGAAGGACAGAAAGTTGACAAAGACTGATTCCAATACTCCCTTGAAAAGATATCTAGCAATTTTCAAAAGGAACCTTTTTCCTAAGGACATTTCTGCACCTTTATAAGCAAATGAGGACCATCTTTCAGCCATTTTACCATCACCAATGTCTTACTTTATAATGTACGTGCTTCACGTTCTTACCGAATTTGTGTACACGGAACTGACAACTGACAAAAACAAATGCATCTGATTGATGACACTATCCTGATACCGTGAGTTGTGATTTAAGTGGCCTCTCTTGCAGTGAGCAGTTGGGTAGTTGAGAAACTCCGGTGAGAATAAAACAGAAAGCTGCAAAAACAATACTTTCAAACTTAAAAAAAAGCAACCCAGGACACATTATAAGGAACATTAAAAAAAAAACCTAATGCTTTTGTAAAGTGTCTTAGGCAAACTTTTATTTTTACAGATAACTGCTTGAACAAAGTATTACGGCAAGCCATTCAACAGCAGAGCTGTTAATATACAAGCGTACAACATAGTCAAACTGAATATCATTTCTTGCTCACAGCTTACTTTCTCCAGCATTTTCAGTTGCAACATTTTTTTTAGCAGGTAACATTAAACAGTGGCACTGCATATAAATGACAGAGAGCCTGCAGAAATAAAATGCAAAGGGAAAGTCTGGCCAGCATTCAAATAAGGGACAATAACCAGACTTCAAAACAAAACATTCAAACACTACACATCAGAAAAGGTGGTAGTTTAAACAAGAGGCAGCAACATCTGAACAGCCTAAATAATGTCTGTACTGCATAGGATAGTGAATTCCAGCCACTTTCATGTATTTCCGTGCAGGATTAATAACTGCCACTGCAGTTAAACTATTTTTCAACAATGGCAGTGCATCTTAAAACTTTGGGAAGCCAAGTGCATGGGTCACTACCGCAACTGCCACTGTAAAAGCTGAATTTTAGGGTTCCTGATGGGGAAATTTTCAACCATTTAAATAAGTTATAAAAGAGGATTTTAAAATCAGAGGAAAGATTAAAGCATAAATATCATGATTAACCAGCATGTTATAAACATTTGGGTGGCTTTTAACATCTATATTATACTATATATTTTCCTTGAGTTGCCTCGCACGCTCTGTTTTCACAGGAGGGCTCTTGCACTGAGCCTATAGAAGTAGGGATGCATCTAGGCCATCTGTCATCCCTGTGTTCCTTTTTCTCTCAAAAAAACCCATTTCAAGACAAAACCAGGCAAGGTTATCCATCCAGGCAAAAGGGTGTGTCTTACCTCTCACCCACTCAGAAATAAAAATGAAAGCTTGTTCGTTTAAAAAAAAAAAAAAAACATTTTTCATCCTGACTTTTGACCAGAGATGAAAATCACTGTTACTTTTCCTGTCCCCTTTTAACTTGAGGAGATGGTGAACTCCATCCACCGGATTCATAATTTCAAATTACATTTGTGACCCTGTGCGGAAAAATACTTATGAAGAAACCTATTTATTAAAAATTCATAAGGCATCCATTCTGTCAATGCCACCTGAAGGCAAGTGTTTCACTGCGGATGAGATTAAGGATTAAGACAACCTGCAAGATTAAGTTCGATCGAGGATTTTAGAAAGCACGAGAAAACAATATTGTAATAGACTAATACTCAGACGCAAACACCCCGGGATATGGGGAAGTTTCTATCATATCAGGTTTCCAGCTGTACCTGAAATCTTAACACGGAAAGCCATTCATATTCCGATGGTAACTGCCACCACCTTAAGAACCTCAAGGACATTTACCACAAAAATGGTCAAATAATTTAAGTTCAAATGTTAAGATAAAATGGTAACAAGGCCCACCTACAATTTATTGCTCAATAAAGCCATGATCACACAGCATTATATTGTAAAATACTACAGCACGTTAACAACAGGTATACATGTGGTCTTAATATAGTTGTTGAATACGTTAAGTTGGATTTTTTTAGTTATGATATTTTGTCAATACTGCCTGAAAGAATCTGTGCAGATCTAAAATAAATCAATGACGCAAGAAGTCCCAGAGTGACCCAGATGCAATCTTGGCATCAATTTATTTTTTAATATAACTGGGATTTCAAAGTAATTCCCAAATGATTCTGGAGTTAAAGACCTCAGTGCGATTACACAGAAATGGGCTGTTGTCTTCATTAACTAAGTGTGGCATTTACAGTCACCTCTGTGTGGAAAGATGCCGCATTACTATGCAGATCATCAGTCTCGTCCCATGAAATCAGTCTTGCCTAAAAGTCCATGCATTTCCAAGCGGAGTCTCCTTTATTTCCCACCTTCAATATAACACGGCACTCGGGATTTAACACGGACCCGCAATCGGAAAGGAACACCTGAAAAAAGCACGGGTGATTAAGCACATACATAATTAAAGTGGCACCCAACTGAAGCATTCACATTGTGTGCTTCCCGTCAGACCCCACATTCGGAGACCTCTGACTCTTTTCTCTATTACAGTCATTTACATTTTAATGACTTTTTTTGTTTTTGTGTTTTTAAATACTTTGAGGCGATTAAGGAGGAAGACTTGTCACCAGGCAAAAAAAAAATACCATGAGGGCACTGTGGTATCTCAACCAAGCACTGGTAAACCTTAAGGACTCCTAACTGGTTAAGAGAGAGAAACTGAAATGTCCGATTCAATATAAATTCTACATGTGTGTATGTTAATCTTTCCAAGGAGTGGGAATGCAAAATTCTATATATACCACATCTGTACGTTATTTACACAAAAACTAAGTATGTTTTTGTCAATATTTGTCTGCCGTTGTAATAACTGAAATCCTGCAGATGCAGAAGTAGCATAGAGAGGGTCAGTCCTGTGTAATAAATCGACCTGGGAAGCAGTGCCTGCCAGGCACATAAATAATGTATATGCAAAACATGACACCAATGGAGTTACAACGCTGGAGATTACAGCCAACAGGCTTTCCCACAGCATTGGTTTCTCATCGAAGACTCGCTTTTGTAGCCTGCAATGCCTTTTGCCATCGCAACATAATTCTTGGGGAAAAAAATATCCTTTTCTGGTGCTTTGCACAAAAGTGAAATTTCATGCAATGTTTACAGCTCTCAGGTAATTTATCTACCCCTTTGGGGGGTGGTTTAAAGACTTGGGGAAAACATATTAGAAAAAGCCTCTGCTAAGTGATACACAGATGGTCATGCTAACTGGAATATCTGAAGCCACCTTCAAACCTCTGCACCGCCTGGGCTTTTTAAAGGAAAGTTTCCCTTCCAGCCGACATGTCAGAGCATCTGCTCCCGTCTGACTTTTCTCACCCCGATGAAATGAATCTGTTAATCCCTCATCCATCTAAAGCTGCCTTCTTAAGCCCAGACACACGCATGCGTACAAACACAAATGCACTGTCCCAACCCCCATTTCAGGGGCTATGTGGGACAGTTTTATTCATCTTCACCCAACATTTCATCTTGAGAAGACATCCTGGTACTTCTCCCTGAAGCCTGCTCTCCTCCAGTGAGGACATCTTTGGCCTCTCCATCTATGCAGTATGGGGGAGGGGGGGTACTCTCAAACCCTCATGCTCTGCCTAGACTCAGGCAGCATCCAGTTTCCCATGAGCTAGTAAAGCTTACCATCGTTCTTTTCCAGCTAAAGCACTCCTTGATAACTTTTCCACCAGTTCTTCTCAACATTATCCACCAGGCAAAGTGCTTCCTGGCTTCGCAAAGCTAATAACCAGGAATCTTTCAGGCTAAAGCTCTTTATTTTGCATTTATTTCATACCATATTTCGTAGAAATACTGTTAGAAGTCATTTTCCCCTCGTAATTGGTTTCTGGCACTCGGTACGTTTTCTAGTTTAGAAATCACGTTTAAAATAAGTAAATAAAAGACAAACTGGGACCAAAGGCTGAAAGTTTAAATTAAGGCCGGAGCAGGGAGACCCTTAGAACTGGACAGAGTGAAAAAGCTGCAGAAGCCGCTTCGTGACATTAAACACAAACAAGTTTGTGGCTCAGGGACTATTATTTTCGAAAAGATGCTTATGTACAGAGGACAGTGTCTGTATTATCCAACAATGTTTTTATTTTAATGGGGGAAAAACATTAGTTTTTATTGATCAAATCTTAGTCATTAGAGGGAAAAAAAAAATATTTAACTGTCAATTTCACCAACTTTGCAGTTCTCAACATAGCTTTATAGCCAACATATTTCAATAACAAGGTTAATGATTTACATTAATCCGTAATCAATCTGCTGCCAATCACATTCTTGGGTCACAGAATCTTATCTATTAGGCAGATTCCTGCTGCTGATCTGCCATAAAATGGAAGAGATCTTCTACCACTTGAATGATGTTAGGAACTGATGATGATGAAGAAGCACAGCCGGATCTCCCCATATACTCCAACATGACAGCAATCATTATTATGCAGGTCTCTAATCCCATCGCTAACGAAGGATTAAAACAATTAGCTGTGGATGTGTCAGTCAAAAAGGATGATTCAGCTGATCAGGAATACTGCTGCAAGGCTCCTTATTGCACCATCATTTAGACATAAAGTGGTACAAAGTAAAATGTGAGGCTCAGAAATATATTAATGACTTTATAAATTAGTGAAAAAGCATCCAAGGATTAAGTCCCTGCTTAATAACTATGTGTTTAGCGGTGGCTAGTAAATGTGGATGCATGGAACAGCAGCAGTCACACTTCCAGAGCTGTCAGTACTAAGAAAACCAAGGACACTCGAAGCAAGGACCTGGCTAGATGCCTTATATGCAATAACAGACACGTTTAATGAATCAGCAATACCTATTCGAATCCAGAATCAAGATTTTCTTTGAACGTACTAAAACAAAACTGGGAAAATCACATTGTGGCATTAAGAAGCATTGATTTAAAAAATAAAAAAAAAAAACACATGCTGTTAACGGAATTTGGAATAGAGGTCAGACTACGGCAGGTACTTTTGCTTAAAAAGCTGAATTGCAAAACCAAAAAATAAAAATACCATTCTGCAGATTTTTTTATTTCCATTGCTATCATTTTATTTTCCCACATTGTTCCACACTAGTGAATAATTCAGGTGTCAAAGCAAAGCCTCCTTGATCAAAGTGATCCCAGAAAGTACTGCTGCCCTCGTAATGCCAACCTCTCTGACCCTGCAAATGCATCAGCTTCAAATGTGAATGCAGGACTATGTTAATTATTCTGCCTAATTTAACATTTAAGTAGCAAATCTTTAAATTGCCAGGTTAAAAGTGCAGATGATCTCAGTGGGAAGTTCAGATCTCATTCTCCATTGACACCTATTAGTGTCTGCAAAGCACACATTTGTATTCTGGTGCCAATGGCCTGTGTCAGCCAATTCAATGACCTGAGCATTAAGAGATCATACATTGCATGGTCAACATTTCCTAACACACCACCTACGGGACTAGAAAAATGATTGATTTCTTTGCAAAAATAACTGGGCTTTACCACTTCCTTTCACAAAAAAAACTATTTGTTCACTGTCCACATTTTCATCAGTGCAGTTTATCCATGCACATCTCAAAATTAATTTTGGCATTAAGAAAATATGGCTCTCTTTTGAAAGAATGAGGGGAAGACATTGTTAAATCCAAAGTGGAATTAGGCAGAATTCAACTCCTCAAAGCCATTCTTTTAACACTTCCTATGCGACAAACCAGCAGCCTCTAATTCTCATTTCTTGCAACTAAGATGTGTCCATAATGTACATTTTACACACTGCACAAACACGTACCCTCTGATCCATATCTCAAATCATTATCTACTCAAAAACTATTTTTCCCCACATACAAGCTTAAAAACTTTGAAGAATCTCTGCTTTCAAAGAAAACATTGCACTGTTCCCTGGGCAATAAAAAAAGACCCTGCTACAGGTCAGGTTACTATAGTGTCATCTGGACTTGCAATTGTGTTCATAAAGTATGACAGCTGAGGCCGGGCTGGAGCCGAACCCTTGTGGTGCCAGATGCCTGGTGACATAGCAGTTGCACCCTTCCACCAGGCTTTGTTATTGGGGAGTCCCAAACTGAGGCTCCAGTCAGGTCAACCCTGTGCCTCCTGCCTTTAGGGACCAGTCCACATTCACCAAATTCTGCCCACCTTGTCGCACTCACACATTCCACTCCCCCGTGAATCAGGTTCCTTGGCACCATCATGGTCTGTGCCAGATGACCCGGCCTCCCTGGCTTCAGCAGGCTGCTCTCCTTGATTTCTCTCACACACATTATCTCTTGTTGCCGTCTCACTCATTGCATTGTCTGGAACAGGGTGTCGGGTGATGCAGTGCACGAACCTACAGAGCTTCCCCCCTCCCCCAAAACACAGTCGCACATGGGGCCAGGCTCTCTGTCCTGACTGCTGGCTTTCCAGTGTTTTCAGAAATGCAGTGGCCACACATCCCTATCTGCCCACATCACACTCATTCCTCACCTTCCACTTCTCATACGGCTTCGTCTTATCCATCTTAGTCCTCTGGATATGGTTATTATTGACTTGGCTCCGAGGTTACATTTCTTTTGGCACACAGACTACATTCCACAGCACTCCCTCAGCTCATATAAGGCATAAAAATACACTTCAAAAGGTTTTTGTGTATTTTATATAATAAGTTATAGTTTAATCGAGAGATTTTGAAAATTGTGTTTTGTAACAAAATTTTTGTAGAAAAATAGAGTATAAAATGTCACTTATTGCATTCTGTCACAGTTAATCTCTGACCAAAACAGCTCTCACGATTGGTGTTCATTAACTGAAGAACGTATTACTGTTAGTCTTCATGCACTTTATTGAGAAACACAAATATAAAATGTTTCCATAAACATCTGTCAGCACGCATCTATCAGAAGAAACAAATGCAAGTAGTATCACGAACAGAAGGCTAACACAACAATGCAACCCAAAGGTTTATAGCCCAAATTTTAAATACTTTCAAAGTTTGACATCACACATTTACATAACAATTCAAAGGAGAAATGTAACACAATAATCATCTCATGCAAATTTGAAAAGAGCCTAATTAAGGATCATTGACTGCAAGCACTACATTTATTCAAAGGAACAAAGGCCAATAACATAAATGGCTATTTTAAATTACCACTTTAAAAGATGATAGCTCCAAAAAACTCTAACCTGGCAAACCCATCACAAATGACCCACATAAGCTGAACTTCAGCCTCTATAGTCTCAAAGGAGTATGGGGCACAAACAAGCCTTCAAAGGACAGCCAAGGCAAAGGTGAGGCAGAGGACATGAGACCATTGTTGAACATTGATGATTTATGAAACAACAATAATAAAACCACCAATTAAATGCATATTACGACCATAATGGAGACTGTCAGTCTGACACAGATGGAAGAAGTGGGGGAAGATGCAGATGGGGGGGGGGGTGAAAATAATGGGGCACTTTCAGTCTGACCTTTCTCCGAGATCCGTAACTGCAGAATTAAGAAAAACATAAGCTTAAAAAGCTAAAGGCCACTGTTTCAGTGCAAGCAGAGCAGGCAGTGGTGTACAGGCTTGCAATGAGGCAAACTCAATGTGGCCCTTTGGCAAATGCCTTAATACTTTCGCTCAGTCGTACGCAGATAAGTCAAATTTCCCGCCAGCATGAAATGACCAACGCAACCTCTGTCACTGATGACCTCCCCACTGAAGACCTTCCCTCAGCTTTCTTTGGATCCTGTCCAAATGCAGCATGACTCTACCTTTCGTCACATGAAACTGGGGAGCTATCCAGCTTTAACACTTGTGCACATAACGCAAACTATTAACTGACTCCTAGTTCAGATTATTTTGAGATGAACAGCCATGTTAACAATCACTATCGGTAAGCACCTGTGTGTGCTGGCGGAGGCAGTGTAGGCTGTGAATATCTAACCTATCACGAGAAGATGTTGGGCCTTACTTCTTTCTGTGTGCCTCTATGTGATCGTAATCCGGATAAGTGATGTGTAGTGTTGCTATCCCAAATTTGTTGTCCTTAATTTCTGTTTCAAACGGAAAACAAAACAGGCTTCACGTGAAAGCAGGTTGTTACATATGTCATTGTCACACTTGCTGTTCAGAACATGCCAGCCACTACAATTTCCAGTAACTGTAAATTAGGACTGAAACCACTTTCTCCGCAAGTACTATTTCATTATGGGGTACTTCGAAGTCCAGCATTGGTAGCTAATGCACTGGTCGTGATAGCAGCTGAAACTTAGCTTTCGTAATTGGTTTTGCTCTTCGATTTTGCATCTTGTTTCCAGTAAAGTAAATATGAGAAAATGCAATGAAAGGGTAAATATTAGGTTACAATTTGCTAAGCGCTGTGGTACAGCAGGGAGGCGCAGCCCAGACATACTGGAAAATCCCCAGAAAAATGACAGGCCAAAATAGATCCATTTCAGAAAATAGCCCGGATTCTTGGACATGGTAGATCCCATCATTCTAATGCTCTCTGGCCCCATGTCTCCACAATCACCAGCACCTCCACCTGGCAATACAAACAGGAGGCTAGTTTTAAAACGGGCTTCATCGGGGGGTTTGTATTGAATTTCCTTCAAAAGTACATAAAAAAACACTGTAAATTTGTCTGTAAAGTAGTACGTTGCCAAAAAAAAATAAATAAAAAAAAATAACCCTTCCAATACAAATTCAGTCTATGAATTATTTTTTCCAACAAAAAAATATTTGGGCAGTAATGCAGAACTCTAGGATCACTATTTGTTATTTTATTTTTAAAGGTTTGTGTGTGTGTCTGTGTGCTCCTTTCGTCAGTCAACAATGAAAAACTTCTTTTTATATCCTGAATGAAAGTAGGTTTCATAGAAGAATACTAGAAACCACAGAAATAACCACACTTAAGAATGATTGTATTTCCCCTCTGCTTCTTTTCCTTTATCTATACAGCCTCTGACCCACATTTTAGTCTTTAAATCAAAGTGTTTAACCATAAAGTACAGTGACTAGTCATGTCAGCTCCCCCTGACTTGAAAAAGCACTTTGCCATCAACAAGAAAAATAACCACAGAGATCCAGCAAACTTAATACCTTAATACCTTGTCTTGTTTTCCCCTTTTTAAGGCGTTTACAGTACTCATTTTGGCAGATCGTTTTGGGTTATTTATTTTTTTCATGAATTATGTTTCTTAACGGAAAAGACACAAGGCGTGTTCACCTTCATTGAATTTTTTGGCTAATGAAGTGCACTTTCATGTCATTCAATATTAAGCACAAGCACTGAACGAATATGAGAAATTCTCTGCACAGTCACTGGCCCACTATCCCAAATGTGCCGCTTGGCCAAACCACAGGAAGACATTTGGAAATACGACGTGATGTCTAATAGTCAAAAAGTCTGTTACTTTGTCAATGTACTTACATGCTTGTTTAACTGGATTTATACAGAAAAATCCTTACCCCATCTGATATGTGTTGTGTCTCATGGCACAAAATTGTTGCCATGTCAACTAACAGAAGGGTACTGGCAGTAAATGAGCATCATGCGATCATTTTCCTCATGGAAAAAAGCTTGAAAGCTCAAGGATGGCAGAAGCACCATAAATGAAACCTCATTATATTTTGTAGTAGTTAGTTATATTATAAGAAGTCTTGTGAAAATGTACTATAATGAGTATTAGACCAGTAAGGGGCTATAGTATCGTCTCCTTGGTATAATTACAGTCTGATTCTCCTTATCCCTCGGAAGCTAACAGCCATTTAACAATAAACGCCTGGAATAGAGGCATCAGAAGCCGGAAAAACACCAAGAATATAATATGCTCATGCTTTTCCGAAGATCTCTACAAAATCAGCTGACAGATTGAGGTATTGCTTTTTGAAGCACCAGTAGATGTAGAGCCTACTGCCCATTTCATAAATGTGAGAATTAAGATATGATACTGCACTATAGCAAGACACGCAGATACAGTTAATATTGGATGATGCTGCGTTTATAATTGATCCACCAAAATACTGTAATTGGGAGGTGTCCTCTGAAAAGTGGGCAGTGGTAAGACCATGACTGCATGTTGTTTCATTTATATGGAACACAGACTGCCAAAACACAGACAGGCCTTTTCACGATACGGTGTTACATGTAACATAACACAAGTGGGCCACTACGATGTATGAGATTCCAATACGGCAGAAACAGGAAAAATGGCAAGCACAGGTAAACCAAAAACTGAGGTGAAAGGTAAGCAGAACCATTCTCCCACCTTAACTAGTTTACTGCTTTACTACGTTTTGTCCCTTGAATTCGGGGGCCTCTTTCAGTAGCAAAAGCAGCAAATGTAAAAGATGAAAGGGCTGAAGGCATTTTGTGTTTTTTCTTTATGGGAAAACGGCATGAAGAGCTGATCCCAGGCAACCTTGAACTTCATCCACCCTGTGGAGATAGATTCATTCCCTGGTAATGGATCTTGCCGGGGAGCTGTGATCCAGAACAACCAGATATACAGAATATTTTGTTTCCATCTATGAAATAAAACTTTTCACCACGGAAACAGGAAATGCTTCTATGATGTAGATCCCAACAAATAAACAATAAGCTAACATATGAAGATAAAAGAGGAAGAGGAAAAAAAACAGGTGACTGCTCATCTTCAGGTATGTTTAGGCAACAATGGTAATTTCTTCAAGCTGTTTCAGTATCTGTAAGAAGTTACCAACAGAGATTAAATGTTGCCACATGTAGTACAATTCATACCTCTCAGTGATATGACCTGCACCAGAGCACCTGCGGTGCCTCAGCTGGCTACAAACTCCACAGCTCACCCTCTTCTCAAAACACCATGTGAAGCCTCCCACTGTGACTTGCTCTCATTAACATATGCAAACAGAAGGATACAGTGAGGTGCAACCAGCCTATGGAAATGACAGTATAATGGAAAATCAATCACTGATTTATCTGAGGAGGCTCCCAGCAACTTTCCTGTGGTCTTAAAACCTCATTATCAATTAATCCCCGAAACGTCAGCGTGGGGAAGATTAACCGTTAACAGCTGTCCACGGAAACACCTTCCGCGTGCCCAGCTGTGGAGCACAAATCAAGATGCCGTGGCATGCGGCGCCAGCCAAGAGCTGCATTTTCTCTGTGAGTTTTCAGCAGAAGTCACAGAAACTGGGGCAAAGTAACCCTTGCTGACAAGCGCTCACCCTCTGTAAGAAGCTGCCTTTCCTTGTTTTACCGTGGATCCTCATACCAAAAAAATAAATAGATAAAAAATGATTCAGTTACTATTCACAATATTATAAGAAGTATATGTAAATATAGTGAAGATAATAAGAGATTTTTTATTTATTTTTTTTTTAAATGCATTTCAGTTTACAGGCGAACTGAAGTGTAACTCCAATGTTCCCAATTTTCTGGGGACAGCTTAAATACAGATTTATATCTTTTAAAGCATAGATTGCAAACATACAGATCAAAGCTTATCTGCAACAATACTCTTTGGCCTTCAAACCCCTTCAGTTGAACACAGTTTAAATACCAATTTTTATATCTATAAAAATTATTTCTTAAAGGGAAAATGTCTCTAATTCCCTTATCTCTCCCTGATCTCCAGATTATTAATAAAATGTGTACCTACATTGCCACAGGTGTAGACCTCACCAATATTAAGCCACATGACGCATCATATATTATAACAACGGCAAGCCCATTTTCAGAACACATTAAATAATAATAATAATAATAATAAATCATCATCATCATCATGCAGTAGTTAATTTGTAATTATTTGCCTTTATAAGAGCCTTTACGTCTCCAAAATAATTACTTTTAACAAAATTCAATATGAATCAAAATTTACTGTACATATCTGTTGTGAATGCTGGACGATGTAAAAGCAATATATATTTTATTGGTAACACAGATCTATAACAGTCTTTTTAAGAGAAATAATGTTTATGAAATGAATTTTTATGGAGAAATATCAAATTTCTACAAAGGTAGAAATATGTCAAAAGCCTGCACATAACACAGCTATGTAGCCCAAAGATAAAACTTTCTGAATCTAAAACTGGTTCTTCACCTTGTATCTTTGAATACCTTTGTTATCCTCTTCAGTTTCCCCCTGTACCAGAAGCTATCAAAAAACCAACAACAGAGCTGTCATTGGGCATCCTCTTGCATTCTAGCATAGACTCATGAGAACGAACTGCACTGCATGGAGATGCAGTGCCTCTGCATCACTGGCTGGGTTTAACCTCCATACATCACTGACGGCTTGATTAAAAGCAGCGTTTGGTGGCAGATTAAAGACAAAGAAAAAGCTCTTAAATTTAAACCAATTTAGAGGTAACAAAATATGGTTATTATTAAAGCAAACTGTGAACATGCAAAACATATTTCAGGGTTTTACAATTAAATTAATTTGACATAAGGGACAATTATTTCCAAGTAAAAAAAAAAAAAATTTAAAAATACATTGCCAATGCGAAAAATGTCACCCTTCCAAAAGAACCGTTGCCAAATCTTTGGTAGAATGCTGCTTTAAAAAAAGCAGTCATTGAGGTTTCGATTTGTTGGTGTAATATCTGAATAAACTTATCTAAAATCATTTTTAAAAAAGCTATACGACTTCCATCTGGAGCAAAAATATAACGTGAAGTTCCTAGCTGTGGCAACAAGCGCCAAACAGAAAGCCCAACTCATTCCCTTTTCTTTACAACACATGACAGTGTCCCGACTTCGCCATACTGATATCATTACTGAAGTGCATGGATCAGCATGGGAAGATCTTTAATAATTATACTGGCTTGATCCCAGTTCATTCCTGCTGGTCCTTTTAATTAAAAAGATCATTTTTCTCCCAAGATGGCAAGCTTTAACATACTTACAGGATGATTATCAAAGCGTTTTTTTTTTTTTTTCCAGCCCAAGAGAAAGATCTGCTTGAAATAAAATAAACTTGACACATCACTTCCTCAAGTATAAAACACGACATTTAATTCAGATTGGAATAGGTATGTAAAGCAAGACTGACAAAATAATTCATTCATATCTGGAGAAGTAAAATTCATGGAATGAGTGTGTTCTGGAAGAAGATAGGCGTGAAAGTAATGATGATTCCTGCCAGTGATGGGGCTGAGTGACAGATGGATATGACGACATCATGAGTAGGGGGACTGGCTGCCCTGTTTCCAACCCTGCAACTGAAGACTTACTCATCATTTAGAAATCCCTTCTACGGAGGCTAAACAAGCAATCATACAGGCCCTCCGGCAGAAAATGAATATCCAAATGAATATTATGACTCGACAATTACAGCACAAAGCATATTGTTCTTTTTCTATTCAGTTCTCTACATTGTCTGAACACAGAAATCTAGGTAACACAACTACATTTTTATAAATATATATATACACACACACACACGTAATTAAAAACTTGAGCATGATTAGCTAAATTTACTGCACCGAAATGAAACCATGTATAGCAGCTGCACCATTTTCCATCTCATTATGGATACAACTTCATTAGCTCTCATTTTATGAAGCACAGCTTCTCTTGGTGCCTGCATAACCTTCTGGTTTATGGAAGTTCAGCGGTGCATATTCACCCAAATTAAAAAAGGCCTAAAATTTGGCTACTAGACATGAGGTTCGTTAGATTCTTTAAAATGAAATGGAAACAATCCAAAGTGTTTAAAACAAAGGGGACAAACCCTTCTTCAATTTGCAAACAAGTTTAGTTCAAAGGAATGTCCACAAAAGTAAACTAAGGTGTCTTGCATATTTCTTACAATTGTATACAATGACAACCTCTACACTGATGCTGACTTGGCAATTAAGTAACAGAGTCAGGGGCTTTCAATTCACTGCCAGCTGTGAATGTTGATACCAAGATAACTAATAATATATATATATATATATATATATATACGTAATTTTCTATTTCTCAGGTGGATAAGCCTGGAATTGTATGTCACGCATCAACTCCATTGCACTTTTGTTCAGCACTTACATGATATTGATGTTTACAATGAGCCAAAAAAGTAGCAATTGAAAACAATCTTTATGTTAAAAGGTCAGGGCCATAATCCCTCACAGCTCTTCCATCCTGGAGCATTTTACGAGCAAGCTGCAAATTTCTTATACTTCATCTCGTGGACAGTAGGTGAACCACCCAGTTCCAACATTAAGAATACCCACAATAACAACTTTTTCTTCCCCATTCATTGCCACTAACCCCTTCCCTACCTTTCTACCTGGATTTCTCTGATTGCATGAATTTATTCATGATGTTATTTGATGCAGAACTTGACCTTTCTTCCCTTGGATAGCTCATTTTGAACAAGCTTGTCTTATACGCCAATATGAAATATACATGTTCCTGTGAATGTGTGCATGGCCGAAAAGAGGTTTCTGAAACAATTTCCAAATAATTATGTAGTTCTACTTTTGCCTATTTGTTTTTATCTGACTCGTGATAACGCTGAGACACAGTCAGATGGGTAAATCAATTGATCAACTGACATCACAATATTAATGACCTGCAGACTGAACTGTGAGACAGTAAACATAGCTTGGACTATGACATTAAGTGGAAAATTCAGCTCTTGTTATAAGCCAATCTGCAATTCATATTAACCAACAAGGAGGCACATTGCGCCCTTCCAGAATACTCTGAAATGATCTTTTCAGGAGCCATTCATCTTTGTCAAGAAGAATTACCACGTCCCACTTCAGCGGGGCACTTCCAGATAACACCAGTCATTTCAGCAAGTCACGCCTAAGCCATGGGAAAACACAAAATGCAATGCTGTCAGCACAACAAAAAGGAACAAGAGTACAAGTGTCAATCAGAAAAGAAGCACAGAAGAGTCCATTCTATAAACTGTAATAAACACAAGCAGATGCACTGCAACAGACTCAGTAATTAGCAAAAAATTTTCATTAAAATAAACATTTAATGAAATGCTTCACAAACATTTCTGTATTTCTCTACACTGAGAGCGGCAAGCAATATAGCATTAAATAAGGATTTAAGACAAAAGACAACCATCTGAATACCTATTTAATAAATATGTATTTTCAAAAGGGATTTGTCTCAGATAAAGGCGGCACAAATAAGTTTTCGAAAGAAATTTAAATGGCTAAAAACTAGTTTAATTTAATTATAATCCCCAGAGAAGGGGGGTTATGGGCAATTATCCCAGTTCTGATACTGAAAACCTTCTATTTAAGTTATCTGCAAAAGCAAAGCATCTGTACTTTTCCTTAACGAAACAGAGGCCTTACTTAGGGAAGGACACATCCAGTGGCATGTTACTGGCTGCATAAACACTGAAAAGGTATTTATTAGAGTATTGGCATTCAGGGATCCCTACTTTGCTCTCCTCATGCTACTCTGCACATAAAAATAAATACAGAAATTAGACTTTAGGAACTTTGAAATGCGTAGAAAACCAAAAGAAAAAGAAGGAATTAGAGAGACTCCTCACTTAACAACCAAGTTCCGTTCCTACAACCGAATCGCTTAAATTGGTCAGTAGGTGAGGAGCCACCTCTTACCGACATTTCAAGCATACTTTACTGGCAGCCATTCTCTTCCATTTCCACGCTGACATCCTGTACCATGGGGTGCACAATAAAGTACAAATTTAAAGATGAAAATATGGAGTCTTGGAGATTCCGAAAGCTGGTGTAGCGAATACTGCCCGACTGCGGAAACTAGAATGAGACTGAGAAAGGATGATGCAAGGTGAGATGCTTCACACTGGTACCATGACCGAAATTCTCATACGGCATAGAACACTGACTGGCTGGAGAGCTGGTCCTGAGTCTGGCCAGTTGTTAAACTGGTAGGACGTTAAGTGAGGAGTATCTGTATTGGTGAACCGCAAAATCAGAAACATAATAATTATAGTGAGAGAAATGCTGACACTGACCAGGATAAGCATCAGAAAGATGGAAGGACAGATGGGCGGACAGTAACAGCATATTAAATATGGCAGCCGCTGCAACAAGGAGAGGAGCGATGCCTACAATGGCCGGACAAACACTAGTCTGTTCACTGACAACTTGACAGTTGTAGGCACAATTTCAGGCTCCTCACAATAGCACACTTAAAATGTCGTAACTCATAGCTATGGCCTTTGTTCAACCCAATCCACCCTCCATCTGCTAATCAGCCACATGTTGCCAGCCATTTACAACCACCATTGTGCGAGTGCCCTAAAGACGGGTTATTAGGGGCAAATTTGCTCTCTGGTGTGTGGTGAGGAACAAGCTTGGGATAAACAGCAGCCGAGCCGGGCATGCAGCTAAGCCGGCCTGCCCCATCGCCCTTTTTAGGCTGCTCCCTGGGGGTACAATGAATATGCTAGTGTATGACAATGCACTGTGCATGTGCGCATTTCCGCGTGCTTGAGTGTACAGTACACATACAAATAAAGAACCCAGAGACACACACATAACCACAAAACCCCACAAATACCAATGCAAAAAGACATAGAGACCCAAACACAAACTCCTACCAATATCAACTATACCATCTAATTCATTCAACTGTAAATTCGCTGCCTCGGAAAATGGTAAATGTTGCCGTTAAAAGAGGAGAACGTTTCCTCAGTCTTCAGCCGAGATCAATTCATACGCATTTGATCTGCTGCTTCTTTTGAGAGAAAAAAAAGGTTTCCATCAAAATATAAAAATTAAACCTAAAACGCTGTGATGGAAAAACAAACTTCTCAAGATGCTGAATCTGACATGATCGTAAAGTTGAGTAGTTAATATTCATAACTGTCAATTTTTGGACAAGAGCAAAGGATTAAAAACATACAGATTTTTAAAAACTGGCTGTCAAAGTAAATATTCTATCTTTTTCATTTTGTAATTCATTGTGGTACAAAAAAAAAAAAAGGAGCTTCGGCCATAACGCCTGTAGTGGCAAACATTTATTATTCTAGTTGAATTATTCTGTTCTAATTAGAAAACTAACAAAGTGAGCGAAGCCACAGAACACTTAAGTTATCACATATAGAACAAATCTACAGCAAGCAAAATGCTCAGCTTTCACTAACGGAAACACTGTCTGGAATAAAAAAAATAAATAAAAAATAAAATAAAAAAAAACTTTTGACAGTTTTTTCACGCACATTTCACATCAAGTCTCCTTTCAGGTTCTGATACTAATTTAAAAGTAATATGGCATTGATGAGGTATAGCATTCAGGTCAGAGATCACAGGTGCTGAGGGAGAGATTAAATTTAAACAACATGTGCTGCGGGAAGCTCAGGATTCTGACACTGTGTCAGAGAACCGCAGACTGATCGACAAATGAGATACTCTCAATTTGACACGCTCTGTCCCCTATGTGCCTTCTGCCTTATTCACAGCTCTGTTTGGTGAACTAGGAGTAGGAGGTGATACCCACTCACTGTGGGCTGTGCTAAAAGGTGGCCAGGCCGTGGTACAGAGGAGGTGATTCTCATAATGCTGACGCTGCCCTAAAACCAACTGCATTGGGCCACCAATATTCCACGCATGCATGATTTACACGCCTTTATGCTTCCAGCCAGTACAATATACCCATTGCAGATTCACCCAATCAGCTGGTTGGCACAATCAGGGGTCAATTCGAGTCCCATTTTCAAGGTTTCACTCCTGTGTGCTTCAGACGGGACAGCAGTGTCATTAAAATACACATACAACACATGCATACATTTGCACACACTGTGCGGCATGTTAAATACATGTAAAAGCTTGTTTCCTAACAAATAAGTACAAAAAAAGTATAATGTCTCAGCAATATTATATAACCTGATGGATGAATGTATTCTTCATGACACAAGAGTCACCCAATGGCATTTCTCCAAATGGCACTAAAAACAATCAAATCTCATGATATATAGCATGACGAGACTATATTGTCATCAAGCATAAATCAAAATAATTGAATTTCCACCTAAGTTAATATAAGAACGGGGAATAAGCTTATGTACTGAAATTTTTTAATTATTAAGACTCCTCAGTCGTCTGAAGCATCGAGGTGTTTTGAATGACTGCCTTAACTTTCTTCCTTCTTACCACAATTAAACTTACTGAGGTACTTAAAATCATTTTCAATGAAACAGCACAAAGTCACTAATTGTACCTACAAAGTCAGCTACAGATCAAAAGTTTCAGGCTGACTTAGCAAGTGTTAATAGGATAAGAGCTTAAATAGCACACGGTGGGAGAACTCGGCTTTCAGGGAACCAAGACATCTAAAGACAGCCACCCATCAAGGGCTCAGACAGGGACGTGTCCTGACAGTCGGCACTCCACAACGTAGCCCTTTCCCTGGGTTTAGTACTAGCAAATATAAAGGACAAAAAAAGGAAGGGTGAATACAGGAAATGAAAAACAAAGTCCGCCGGCTGAGTGAAACGGTAACACACCATTAGTGCCAGAGGCCTTAGGGCTGTTTACCATTTATGTCTGTTCACCTCTACTGTGACCTCGCAAAGTAACAGAGTTATGCTTTTTATAACTATGACTCAGGGATACCTACCTACAAACACAATTAAATACTTTCTAAAATAATCATACAAAAGTCATGTACAAAGAATGGCTATTAAGTCTGCCTTTCATCATTCACACAATAATCTTGACTTGTGCATTATGTGGTTATCGAGTGGAGAGAAAAACCCATTCCATCTGATAATAATTCTATGTCTTAAGTAATAGACCTTCTTAAGGCTCAGTTGTACTCCTGAGACTGCAAATATTTTGCCATCAAGTAAAGTGTTTGTTCAGATGTAAAGAGAGAGGCAATGCTTTCCATTTCCCTTTCCATGATTTGATACGGAACAGATGGGTTGACTCCTGAGCTCCTGACCCGAGCTACAGCCTGATTCTCTGTCCACAGCCATATGCAATGAATGGCACAGCATCACATGGGCAAACGCGATCAATGGTAGAGCATTGCACAGCCATACACGATTAACCCCAGAGCATCGCACAACCATATGTGATCAACTGCATAGTGCAGGTAAACTAAACATGATGCATTAAAGAGGGTATATATAATCACTAGGTCAAATGACAAAGTAAAGAAAAGACATCAAAGGGTTAGTAGAAAGTGTGCTATTACAGTTAAAAATCAAAGTTACAAGTAAATTTTGGTAATATGGTAAAAAAAAAAAAAAAAGTGACTGATCGTCTTAAGTGGCTCTGTACACACTACAAATGCACAAAGTCTATCTCTTACTTGTCAGCTTATTTCTTAATGGGCTGGCCAAAGAAAAATACAAAATATCACACTCGTGACTTCATGCTGGAAAATAATTGCCTATAAGAACTGGGGAATCATAAAACTTTTAGGAAACTTCATGTATAGCACCAAAGGATTAGTAATGAGCATGTTCTTCTTGAAAAGATTTAATTTTACAGTTTGCAGCCCCGACTTCCCATTCTCCTAGCTGTATAGTAGATGCCTAATAATGACTTACTCAAAGGAAAATATGCAAATGACAAATGGAAAATCATAAACAATCTGGTTTACACTGGGGCACATAAGATGAAAACGAACCAAAATCTAAATTTTGACATACAAAATTCTACCATGCAACATTTTGTGTATGAAGGGTTGTGTTCATGGCAATCAAACACTGTCATAGAATCATACACCAAAAAAGCATTAATCAATGAAATTACAATAGCACAGTGCTATAAGTCTAAACATCATTTCTGATTCTGTGAGGATGACCATATTTAATAGGGCGCAGGCAGACATTTCATACTTTTTCATACTTTCCTTGTTTTCTTGAGAGTCCTGCAAAGAACATTGCATAGAATACTTATGCTTCAAAGGACTGAAAGTAAGGGCTATAATGCAAGTATTCTGAAGGAGTCTGTCATCATTATTATTATTATTTTACAGGCACTAAAAACAAAAGGTTACAATTCAAGTGCAACAGCTTTAACAGCATGTGTGCTCAGAACAAAAAATCATGCATAGTTCCCTCTGTAATGTGACCAGGAAATTATCGGCTATTACCCCAATGGAACACGGTCAAGTAAGTTGCCTCAGGATACATGAAAAGTTAAGCCACAGTTCATTTTCATTGGATGTGCCCAGCCTTTTGGAACTGAAAAGGCTCTTCGATCACCTTTCAAACTCATATGATCTCATTAGTCCCCAAGTTAACAGCTAAGAAAAAAATTTAAATACATATAAACAACTTAGGAAACACATCCAATCATAAATGAACACTGGACCAGCTCCCCATTTTGCATCACATTCAGAGCCAGCAGCACCAAGCAAAATGCTATTGAGACGTCTGAAACCATGAAATCACTCCACTTCGGCCCAGTTTTGTAGAGGCAGATAAAACTTGCAAGAATGCCCTTGTAGGATCAACTCCCATTGAAAATTCACATCTGCAGTGAAAGGCAGGTCAGGGACCCAGAGTCTGCACCCATCCATCCCAGAATGCAACGGCTGTCAGAACGCCTTAAAGAATAAATTACAATTAGGTTCGATAGCCAACTGGGTAATGCAGGCAAAGAGTAATCCCTGACACTTCCTATGAATTGCTCTCTACTGAGAAAAAGAATGTCCATTATATTAACACATTAACTGTAGCAGGTTAAACAGTACTTCTGTCTTACATTATTGAAATGTGTTGTTAAAAACAGGTTGCATATAAGAAAACCGAGGGGCACAATTGAGTGGTTCACAGTCGTCAATCCTCTGCTGGAAGGCACATCTATTTTTCATTACTCACAAAATCAATCAAGTCAAATGATGCGTCACCCCACTGTATAGGTGCCCTAACCCTCCACATGTGAGTAAAAGGTATCAGCTATACGCCCTGGGGTGGGACCTGGGGATCTACGGTGTCTGTCTGTGTCTGTGGCTCCGAACTGGGCCTGACCTAGGCTTCACACAGCAGGGTGCTGGAGGAAACCTCTGACTTTTGACCTAGGAGTACACCCCCATGTCTCAGAGTGAGACATCCCAAGCCAGCTGCAGCATCTATCTTGTCAGTTAAGATTCCAAGGGGTGAAAAACAATCTTCTTGTTGGCAAATGGATGGTACACCTTTTCACCTCTAGGGGCAAGAGTTCAGCGGCTGCTTAGGGCAGGATGGTTGTAGCCAGACTGCCAAGATGGCAGAGAATTGGTGTGGTAGCACATCACAAAAAGCCCCAGACAGCCAGCTCCCCCACCATAAAAAACCTCCATCCCCAGGTCAAGAGGTAACCCATGATCCACTGCACAAACCCTACGGTCAACAACTGACACTGTCCAGCTATTCTCCATAGGCAACCCTAGCACACATCGCTTACATTACTAAACCGTAATGGAAAGCAAATACCAAATGTTGGTTTTGGTTAAGTCAGATGAGCAGCGCCTAACAAATAATAATAATAATAATAATAATAATAATAATAATAATAAGGTTACCCCTAAGTGTGGGTATGAAAGCTTTCTATAAGGAAAAACACAAAATAAGCCACAATACAGTTTCCTCAAAAGGCCACTATTAAGCTATGCAGAAACATCATGCTGAAAAATTCTGCCAAATCATAAACAACAGTTCTACGCAAGCAGCACACAAGCAGATCGCTTCCTATAGTATAAAAATGTCTATCTGTAATCTGTGAGCGACATGCTCCATGCAGCTTGAGCCAACAGCACACAGCAATCAAAGCAGCGTACAACACTCCTTTTGAGCTCATTTCCCCCAGAGGAGTTCCTTGGGTGCTGCATTTCACAACTGTGCTGCTGACACGGAGAGACATTCTGCGATGAAATACCGAGTGCTCTGATAAGAGGAGGAGGAAGAGAACACCACCACCTCACTGGCTCTCTATCAGCGATCATACCTAGTTCAAGCCAATGGGTCTATGAACAGGCAACCATCTCCATCAAAAGGCTCCTCGTCACCGATGTCCCATCACATCCCCTTCGGTCAGCAAACCATCGCTGATTGGAGCTCTTTCTTCACCACATGAGAAGTGTCACTTCAGACATTTCTCTTGTGTGGTTCGCTGAATAAGCTGCCAAATCTCATCCGGTTATCAGACTCCCCCTACCTTTAAGAAACGCCATAAATGTTGCATAAATTCCTGGTTGTTCTTTGAATGCTCTTATGTTGCGTAGTCATATTAAGTTTTTTTTCTTTGTTAATTGCTATGTTTAGTTGTCCAGCTGACTGGGTTCCTGCTCCAGTCCTGCTTACACTCGTACCTGGGCATTCACTGGAAGCTCAGCCTGGCTGCACTTATGCCTAGTTGACTCCTCGACAGCACGAATGTTTGCAATGTGCTATTTGACTCACTGGACATTGCTATAGAATAAGTATCTGCTAACTGTGTTAAATGCGAATATAATAGAAATTAAATACTAAATAAATCAATATTCCCATCTGAGTTAAAAAGAAATCTGATATTAGAACAGGATGCTTTTAACGTAAAATTTTTATTAGTTATTGAAGTATTCAGATATTCAGTGGGACACACTTCAAACAGGTCGTTCTCCAGGCCCGAGGTCTAGACTATGTTACTGTCTAATTTGGAGTTGGACAGTTTACGTTAGAAAAGTGGCTTCTGTTACATTAGGTTCACGAATTATAAATGATTGTCAAAATACAATAAATGGTTTTCTTCTTGGTCAACACACACACACATACTGTACATACATACTCGTGCCAATTTATATCTCAGTACTCATCTATTTCTCTCAACAAATGCAAGGCTCAGATCTAGACTGTGATGATACCCTTGCATGGATTCATTACCTTGAGCTTGGAGAGATCACATAAAAGAGATTTAATTTTAGATCTTTTCAGAACATACATTTTTATGTACTGGGGCAGTGAATAAGCAGGAACCCTGGATACAGCAGAATTCCCAGCTCAGAGAAGTTGTTTTACAACTGGCAAGGAGATACCATGCATTGTATAAGGAATACAATTCTCATTAATATGCTCCACTCCTCTTGATTGGATTTAACAAACCCACAAGTGAGTTACAAACTGCCTGAGCAGGCTTTTGGTCACACAGACAGGCAGCTTAATTACATAAATAAAAACATGCGACCTCAGACCTGCCTTAAAAATCTGATCTTTCAGAAGTGCCAATTTTAGCCACACAATGTCTCATTACCATCAATTTTGGCACAGTTCCTGCAATTTAAATGCACATGCACAAGTTTGCAAAACAGACACGAAACAGGCTAGAGGGGACACCAGCTGCAGCACACGTAGCTCCATTTATCGTCCCCCTTGGCACTGAGTATTTATCGCACTCCCTTCATTTAATGGCTCATGACAGCGGTGCTATATTAAACTGGGCTTTCAACTGACACAGAGCGGTACTAACATTACCTTAAGGATAAGGTAGGACCAATTCAGCTCGCAGCCTGTTATAATTTCACCAGTGCAAAAGAGAAATTACAGAGGAGGAGCGATCCTAAACAGTACACTGGGGTGTGAAACAGAGGGCCAGGGTATTTTAATCGACTCAAATGTTTGCTGCTTTGCTGCATATAAAACTAGAGAAGATGGTATATTAAACAACGGTGGAAAACAAGTTAGACAACCACTTAGTTGCAGAGAGCAGCTTTAGTGTGTATATGTGAGCTGGCCCAGCTTCCCACAGCATGCCAACTCAATTCCAATTTATGTCTAGTGTTAGAATTAAGTAAAATCCATGACAAACCTTCACAATATCTCAGAAATGCCCTTGACAGATCACAGTTGCATTTACCCAGAATCCACTAGCTTGCAACTGGCCCAATAACTATCTAAATTATTAGATTTATCAGACTACATCTACTGCATTGATGGAACTTCATGTGACTACAGGCAATCTCGGGATTAACAATATCCGATTTACGGACATCCCAAAAACTTATGAATGGACTACCATAAAAGTTTATTATACTAAAAATCAGGGTTAAATACACTCCTGAAAACACTGCGTGGCTTCAGCAGTTCGTTAGCTCAAGGTATAGCACAGTATTGTATGTTATTACTTTTATTATTACTGCATAATTATTGTTAAGTACCATATAAATATTAATTCTGACTTGCCTACAAATTTAACTTAGACAAACTTAGGGAACAGATCTCCATCGTAACCTCTGGACGTTCTGTATTTGTTCCCCTGTGTTCCGGCCTCACTAATTAAATGTTCAGGCATATTGTTCCTCTGTATTACACAGCAATCTTATGACCTGCACTTCCGAAAAGGGGAAGCTTGTTACTATGACAGTATCTCTAAAAGACATTTTTTTTTTTTTTTTTTTTTATGTTTCCCACTCAATTGAAAAAGATATTACACTTTAGTTGGACAAAGCAACAAGTGTGTTAAAACTTTAGTGTATTTGTTGATATACTTGGTTCTATTCCGACGTGGGTTCATATTCTTGGAAATTTTAAAACAGCATCTGTTTTAACAATTTAAAAATAATCATATTTTATATATTCTTTCCTGCGGAAAGCAGGAGGCAGGGGTACACCCTGGGCAGGATACATGCAAACAGTCGTACAACACAGGTAGAATATGCAAACACCACAGACAAGAATGCATGAGAGATGTGAACCTTGCACCCTAGAGGGATGAGGCAGCAGTGCTACCCAATGAGCTAGCATGCAAGAACAAAGTTGGAGAAACAAATCATATTTTCTTAGCAACTATGCTATGTGAACCAATGAAAAGATGACATGAATTCATTTTTGCATAGCTACATTTTCCTCCCACACCTGCAAAGAAACCTGTCGATTTTTATCACTTATAATTTTCTCAGCGCCAAGAACACTGGGTAAAAAAGCACTCTCCGAGGACACTGAAACCAGATTAAAGCTCATTAGGCTGACAGCAGTAAACACAATCTCAAAGATCATGAGGATTTCTGCAGTGACCCATAGGCTTGTCAGAGAGAATGCTCTCAGACAGCCTTTATCTATATTTGAAAAGGAGTAAAAGGGCACATTTTGTGAAGAATTGCGCCAGTGAAAAGCAACAAATTGCCATGTCAGCCACCGTTCCCCTTTGCCACGTTAATACTGGACCTTTCGCCCTAAACAGCCTTATTAATGTAAAGGCTAGTGAGAGGAATTTAGCCCCCTGAAC
>JAODJX010000065.1:6053069-6066126 GCA_026776945.1 Isichthys henryi | reverse complement strand
TTTAACCTAACTATCCCCTCCCATATATCCACCCTTCCTCTATTTTTTTTTTTCTTTGTGGTGGGGGGGGGGGGGGGCCCCCCCAGTAACACTATGGCTCAACTTCTGAGTGCAAAGATGACTATGGCAACTGTTGGTGGTCCTACAGACTGCACTATCAATCACTTTTAACCATGAGAAAACAGAATGATTGGTTCAAGCTGCTGGCACCTTGCAGTTATAGACCTGGGATACTGTATACTAGCAATAAAACTGCCATCTGCAAAATGGCAAATATATATATATATATATATATATATACACATGGCAAATAATCACAAATTGTTTGTGTAACTGTTAAAATGATCTGATGGCGGGACTAGTGCAAACAGTTTCTAAAAAGGAGTTCCCACATCTTTATTTCCTTTTGAAAAACAAAATAACTCAATAATTAATAAGACCATGGGTAAGAGCAAAGCAGAGAACCCAACTCTTAGTTCTTGTCCACAGATCGACTGCTGCTACGGGCATGGAGCAGAGTGACCAGGTAATCCATGTCAGGGAGGACACACAGAGCTTGGACAAGATTTGTAAAAAGCACCAAGTTCTCGCTGTGAGTTAATTGGTCAGTCTCCTTGTAAAACAAAGTAAGGTGACATGGTTTACTTTTTTGCCAATTTAACCTAATTTTAAAAACTTTAATACTTCCCACAAGGGACGTTTTGAAAAGACGACATTGTGGAGTTAGTCAGCGTTTTATTCATGTTTCCACAATAATATTTCAGCGAGTTATGAACTGAAATACACAAGAAAGATGCTCGGCATCACTGACGATGCCGTCGACTCCTGAGGGTTAATGTGAAACAGGTTTGTAAAACCTGAAACAGTTGAAAGTGTCCTTCCTGACATGGATTATGTGGTCATCCTAGCATAAAGCATAAAGTGTAGAGCTGTTGACAATCTGATCTGCTCTCATCTGAAATCAGAGATGGAAAGTAACACATAAAAATGCTAATAAGAAATAAAGAATTTGCACATGGCTAATCTTTTGCCAGACTGAACTTCAACCATGGAGCAGTCTACCAGCCAATAGCTATACTATCAGGTAGAAAGTCTTTTGACTCCATGCCGTGCCCAAAGCACACTGTTAAGAGAAGAAGGAAGACAAAAACAGTGACTTCATCGGATTAGTAGGCATGCCAGACCAAGGTGGATTCATTTGTTTTGTTTTGTTTTTGTGTCTTGAGAACCTGCTTTTCTGAACCAATGAAATCCCACAACTTGATAGTCAACAACTGGCTTTGGTTAAGAATGACTGATTATTGGGCCTTCCTGAATGCAAAACAAACTTCAACAATAAAATACTTCAACAGAGATAAAAACAAATAGAGAAAAAAAAAACTGGCAGGAGCCAACATGACTATGACTGAGGCATCAAAACATGGCAGCGGTTAAGCTAACAAACCATGTGGAATGACTTGATAAACCCCTCACCCGCCCTTAAATTCACCTCTACAAACAGTCAGGGTGGAATTCAGACAAGGCAAGCAAAGAAAGCCAGGAAAATATAACACGCAAAAAGTACACAACATTCTGGCATTAAAGAAAGAATACTGTAAAAAAGTAGCATTTTAAATATTGATAACCATGGACAGCAAACATCCACAACATCAGGAATTGTATTAAATACAACACACCATCCTCTTATATACGCATAAAGAAAAATACCGTTAGATATTTTATTCTGCAATTATGGATTCACAATTATGGCAGATGAGTAGTGCACAGAATCAAAGAAGGCAAAGGAAAATTGTTCAGGTCACTGGATTGTTTCAACTTAAAAATTATAACTTGTAACCAATGGTTATGCTATTAAGTTCAACTGAGAGATAGTCCTTTTAAAATCTTTCAAGAGGCTCAATCAACACAGTCATCTACACTACAGGCAATGCCGGCAACACCATGGACCACAGCACTCCTCCTCTCTAACATCATATGGAAGGAAAAACAGCAATAATGTGGGGCAAATGCACATTGTCTGCCCGGAAAAATGTACCTACTAAGTAAGCGTGTATCTTTCTGCAACAAATAAACCAAAATTACAGGCCACCAGCAAAGCCTGGATAATTGCAGAACAATAAAACTGCAATGCATGTATATGACTGTAATCCATAAAGTGTCATTTATCAACAAGTGGGTTTGCAGCGTAAAAAAAAGCAATTAAGTCACTGCTGGTTTCACAAGTGTGCACCCAAGCATCCTCTAGATTTGTCTGAGAAGTAAACGAGCATTCAGAAAATCATTCCGCCTCGATGCCCACAGACGTCATTTGAAATACATTCTTTGTTAATTGCTTTGGCAATTCGTGTGCATCACTTAGAAAAGACAAGACCCCTGCCAGATTATATGCCTTAAACCAGAAGGCACAAAAAGCCAATGGAGGAAGAGATGGCTGCAGAACGACACTAACAACAGTAATAATTACTAAATTACAATTACTAAAATACACATTACTTCCAGTGAGTCATGAAAGCACCACATAAAAAAAAACCAAAAAAAAAAAACAATTCAATTTCTGAATAGGTCAAATGAACTTCTGAATGATGATACTCTACGGTTTGGTTTGGGGGGCGGGGGGGTTCTGTGTGCTACGGTTAGAACAGCATTGCCTTTCTCTAGCACAATCTAGGTACAAACAGACATTTAAAGGGCCTCATACATCCAACCTTAAATATCATCAAGCTGCAGACACTCGGGACATATATAATCATGTGACTGTTTGAACATTGTATTTAAAATTGCAACTCATCAAATGAGTTGTCTCTATATCCTGGACCTACTGACCATGTTGTTGCCATTTCTTTATTCCGTTGATTGTTACTCTCATCGAATGCAGGACTGAATTGTATTTACACCCAGAGGTTACTATCCTTTTTCGGTCAGCATTATTGGCAAGATACAAAATCAGCTGTACAACAGCAATAAAACAGAAACATAGAAATAGATATTAATATAGATTTGACCCAAGAATGTCAATCTGAAAGTATATCCTGGTGCCTCAGACAGATGTTTTTCTTGGAAAAAAATAAGACAATGCCAAAACTTGGCATACATCCCTCATTTCAACTGTTCAACTGCACACTGCAAACAATCTGAGAATAACAGACTGGAATATAGCTCCAGTACTACACAAACAATGAATTCTGTGGTTTTGTCTTGGGGACTGAGCGCGGTGAAAATTTCCATAGGGAGAATGTGCTGCTGTGAATCACATCAATTTTCTAATTAAGATAACTTTTTTCCGGCATACCAAAGGAAACCACTTGACCACACCTTGCCAAGGAAGACATCCACTAGTGTATACTGTGCTAAAATTTACAAACAAGAAAAAAATACAGTCAGCAGGCACCATCAATTGACCAGGAACTTTTAAGCCTTGCCCAAATTGTAGCAATGAAGAATAATGCTTTTCAAGCTAATCTGTGGCCCGACCAAACCATGTAAAGTTTCATTAACTTCAATTTAACAAACAGGTGTCTGGAAAAATATGTCTTTGATACAGACCAGCACAGTTCGTAAGGTGAAGTGGTATCAATGATCTTATTTATTTATTTAATTATTGAAGACAGAACACGCTGGCCAAGCGAAATACAGTATGAGACATTGGAATGTTTCAAGGGGAGCGTACAGGAAATGAGGATGACGGGATCAATGCTCAAAAGCATGTATATATAACATAACAGTCACTATGTCACCAGAAAAAGAAATGTTAATCATCTAAAGAACTGAAGACGGATTATACAGAATAGAGAAGGCAGAAATGACGGGAAATGTATGGAAAGGGAAACAAGAAAAACGAGACAAAAAAAATTCCACCAACTAACTGCTTTTATGTGGTCCTGGTCCAAGATGCTGTAGAGTCCTTCTACAGATTCAAATTCATTTCCCCACTGATAAATCCAATTAAAATCTGTCGAGTCAATACATTTCCCTTAAAAAAAAAAAAATAGAAGTATTTGCACGAGACTGTAGTATCTTGGGGCAGAAATGACATCCTCTTCGGCAAAGTTTACTTTCCTCCAAAGCTGAAACATTAATCAGCATTACACACAAGACTTTAACATGATATATTAAAAACTAAACTGTATTACTATAATTCATAGAAAGTTGATTTTAGTGCTCATTTGATATTTTTCCTCTCATTGATTCATTTTGTCCGACTACTATACCAAATGCAATCTGTACTAATAGCAGAGAGAAAAAAATATGGGAATATAAGAAATTAGAATATCTCAATAGGCGAATTGATTGAAATTTCTCTCTGTAATAACTGTTAAAAATGACAACGCTCATCTTTACACCTCAATATGATATATGAAAATAGATCACTAATGAGGAGTTAGAACAGCTTCAAAATCCATACTTACAGAAAATAAGTGAACAAGGCACCACTTGCACCATAATGGTGGTAGCAGGGGAAACTCGTGCTTAACTAGTGCTCACAATACTCATCTTACTGAACCAGAAGCAGAAGTAATTATGACAGAAAAAAACATGCAATTATATACTAGTGGAACACTGCAAAACTATTAAGATAAGAAAAAAAAAGTAAATACTACATACTCGATATGCAAAAAAGGTGCCGCAGAAAAAAAGCTTCGTGTTGGACCTTAAATAGTTCAAATATGTGAAAACTACTGAAAATGGAAGTAGATCTGCGGTAACCCCCCCCCCCACACACACACACACACACCTCATACAAGGGCCTGCTGACCCCTGATCTCACTTAAATCCGACTGAGCAGAGCAAGTGATCAAGCTCTGCTTTCACAGATAAAGATCTGGTTGGCAGGACTCGTTGATACAATGGCTCGAGTTCTGAAGCCTTAACCAAGCATTAGATCAGATAAGACACACTAGGGACCGTCGATTAGATATGGATTGTGTTTCAGCTCCCTTTTATAGAACTGCTAATTGTCTGCTTGGACTGCAAAGCATGAGCTCACAGATGGCTTTGCCCATGCAGAGAAATCCTCAGTGACACAAGAAATTTCAATAGTACAGACTGGGGGGAAAAAATGACCTGGTTCAATCCTTTTAAAATTCCTTGATCCCATTTTGTGCATGTCTGGATCAAAATTCTTCATTTAATTGGTTTGATTTTTTTTCCCCCTCCCCCTTTTGCCCAGGGCTGCATGGAATGATTACACCAATCATGTCATGGTATGTGCAAAGTGGATCTTTGGGGTTAGGAGTGTGTCACTGTCTGGTTGCGCTTCTCAGGATACGGTTGGTCACCTTTGGCTCACATGATGGAAATGCTCCCTGTCAGCACACTAAAGTAATGGCCGTGTCTCACTGACTGGGCCGCACACAGTTTATCCTTACAGCTGTATTTATAGTTATTCAAACTGAGGTGCTTGGAGCTACATAACCCCATCAGTTGGCTGTCATGAAAGATGGATAAATCAGAGAAATGTGATAAACTTAGTTATGAAGGGAACAACACAGAGAGAATAGGAGTCCTTATATCCATCAATATACATTCCACAAAATTCAACTAATGAGATGAAATGCTTTGTAAAACATCCATAAATATATTATGGAACTTACCTCCTCCGCCACCCAGAAGAGTAGAGTTTGCTGCAGGGAAAACAGAAAGAAGAGTATAAGCACTTATTGACTTTGTATATTAACAAGCAAATAACCTTCAGAATAAATAAAATCATTCAGAGATACAGCTTTTCTAAAAACTTAGTTTCATAGGTTCTGCAGTGTTCAGCGTTAATTGCTGCTGCTGGGACCTACGATGCACTAAAGGATTGGGAAACAGGAAAGGGACAGTGAAGTCAGACACTCTGTTACGTTCATTGTATGACATGAGCGCAGGGTATGAAGGTCTGACAGTAGCCTACAGGTAACTAATTAGGTACTCAGGCTCCAAGGATCACTTGCCTGAGCTGAAGTTCTCGGACATCTAAACAGCATGTAATCTGCATGTAATTACTGTCTTATAATTATATGCACAGCAAGAAGTTAAACATATCCCAGCCGTTTTCTTTGTTTGCAACAAGGTAGTAAATGCACAAAAATATCTACTCCCATTCACGAGTGGGAGAATAACTCCTGACGTCTATACTATAAATTCACCAGCGCATCACAACCTCAAAGACAGTCTAATGATTCCCGAAGATCTCATTAAACACAGCACATTAAAAGTCAGCTCTTCATTACCTGTACAAGTTTTACCCTAAAGGATAAAGAATTGACTGGGACTAAAATCTGCGATGGGTTAGCGCCCCATCCTGGGTTGTGCCCTGCCTTGTGCCCTCAGTCTCTGGGTTAGGCTCCAGACCCCCCGCGACCCTGAATAGGATAAGCGATTTCAGAAAATGGATGGATGGGAAAATATAAGATTTTTTAAAATCACCTTCACACCCCTCCTAAAAAGTAATTTTCAGGGAGTCCATTATTAAATAACGTGGAGTGACCAGTGCCATTTAAAATGTTTAGTGAGGATGCACATTGTATGACCTCATGATAAATGTCTCAGTTCGTTAAAACAATCTACACTGCAACTGCAATTCAGCTCAAGAGGATCAGACCGTGCTGAAAATAGGAGAGCATCTTGTACAGACTTGCATATCAAGACAACATTTCAATCACTACTCTAAGAATAGTTATTTAATCAGGGACTGATGTACATAATATCAAAGACCAGAGTTATTCTTCACCATGGTGATGGAATGCCCATGTCCTGAGTGGTTGCCCAGTTTCTCTGAAATTAAAAGCAGTGAGGTCTAATTACCTGACATTATGGAAATGCACTACAGAGTTGCGGTTAATTTATTCCAATATCCACGGCAGATAATCGGCGAATAAAAGCCTTGGAGGATAATCAATTTGACACCATTATAATATCTGCAAAGATGTAGAGAGTCCAGAATGGAAGAGAGCAGACATTCCCTTATTGCTGAACTTAATGCAAGACCTTGGGAATGAGGAACGGAAAACTATTCATTTAATCTCAGCAGGGTCTTCAGAAGAAAATGTGCATTGCACATTGCATGCTGCTTCTTCTGCAAGCTAATCAATTCTTTTATGGACATATATCAGACCAAAAGTGTAGTATATTTCGGTGCAACTTCAAACACCATTCATCACAATTCACCATTGATTCTTTTCTCCTGAAAGCAGTGCTCGCCTATCCAGAGTGAAAACAAAATGGTGTACATGAAGATGCGTGGAAGCACAATAAAACCCAAACAGAAATGGAACTTGCTTTTCCCACTAAGGGGGGCTGTATGCAATGGGGCAAATGGGAAACATCTGCAAATAACCTGAGCCACAGATTTTCTCACAGGCAGGTTGGTAGCCATGAATGTATTCCTGTGCACTTCTGCCACAATAAACCCAGTGAGCTAAGTCTGATCGGCCTTTGGCCACTCAAGGACACATCTTCATCTTTGAAGCCTTGGGCATGCATGACCTTCCTTAGAGAGAACTTTCCAGGGAAAGAAAAATGAGGAGATGCAAATTTCATTTTTCCCCCCCCTTGTTAAAATGCACTACACTCTGAGGCCTGTATTTTAACATATCGTGGCACTGATGGGCACATTTCTGCCAGAGACTCTATATAGGGTTGACAACAGTAATTCAGACTCCATCTGCTACAAAGCACCCCGGTCAAAATAGCAGACTGGGTCATTTGCACCACTGTTTAGGCTACTGCAGGCACTAGCATATCAGATGCATTCAGAGGGTTTTCCATTGACACATTTTTAAAGCATAAGCACATCTGGAAGTGGAAAAAAGCAACACCTTTCAAATCCTGCCATTTTTTTCAGTTCTAAAATCTCACCCAAAACAGAAAAAAAATACAGAAATTTAACTACATTAGGTAACAGCTCTGTCCTCTGAAATCAAAAGAACAAATCATTGTTTTCAGTCCCCTTTTATTTTTTTAAGGCCAACAATACTTCACATCTACACACATACAAGGGGACGGTTCACAGGAATCCACACTCATCCATGACATGTGTGAACCACTTCCTTTGTCATACAACTCATTTCCCTCACAGCAGAGCACAAGGGTCAAAACCAGAGATGTACCAGAATACACTGTAGCCCATGTACACGAAGACTGTCGATGCTATTCCACTGGCAAACAGGAACAGAGGCGTACCTGAGCCATACTGCAAAGAGGGACTAGTTACAGCGTGGTTCCAGCTCGCTCCGGTTTTCCCCTGCAGCAGGGTTGGCTGAGTAAAGGCGATGTTGAGACGGAGAGCAACGGTGACATAAAACCAAAGAAGTGCTTTCTTACTGTTCATATGATTTACTATGCACTAATTTCCGCTAACATGTCTGTGAGAATCGCTGTCTTATGTTAGCATCAAACTGTAGCGGAATTAGCATTCACTTGAGTAAATTTGCATCACAAATCAATTACATTCAACTGTTCTGTAGTACTTTAAGTAGGTTCTGCGTTATCGGGAAAACGGGGCCATGTCAGCATGGGTACAGCTCAAGTATGGCTCGAATAATTTATAATGGAAAACTGTCATCTCGTGGTAAGGCTTGGGTACAGCTTGGTTCTTGGTGTCAGTCGAGAAGTGCCATATGTCATTAGCTTCAAAACAGAGAAGAATGGAGTCTACTGAGATAAGCACTCGGGTGGTATCTGGTAGAACAGGCTCCTTTTGTTTATCCTTTGAGGTGCGACTGTTGGAAACTAGGCGGCAGACGCAGAGAAAGACCAATAAATCGCCACCTCATTACTCCCAAGGCTCTCGGAAAGACGGTGAGTCATTAGTAAGCGTCACCCGACAACATTAAGCTGTGGCCCCTCACGCCTGCTTTTACAGATGCCGCTGGTTACCCCCATTTCCTGTTGCCCCTTTGAACTTGCCGGACACCACAATGTGAAGCCATTGCCTCAGCCTGCCTCGGGGCTGGGTATCATTGGAGACACACAGAGGGGACTACAGTGTTGTACTGAGACAAAGTAACAGAAAAAAGTTAAAAAAAAAAAAGTTATAAACAGCCTTTTTGCGTTAATGTTTTCTTTTTTTTTTTAATAACAATTCTATACAAAAAAGCTCTATCAGCTTCCCCCAGCTATATAGAAGATAACAGTTTGCATTTCACTTCATTGTATTTGTCACACTGTAATCGCTGACTGAAGACTAAATCAAAACTGAACGTCTTCAAATGAGCAACCCAAATTAAGCAAAGGTCAGGATCAGGCATGTGGGCACTGGAGCACCCAGGGAGATCATTCAAAGTCCACGCACACAGAGGGTTATTCCCGCACAGAGCCTCCGTGGCATAAAACAGGAAGACATTTTCATGTGCATTTAGGATTCCTCATATTATAATTGCAGCTCTGATTTCAGCTTGACCTCAGTTTTATGAATTCCACAAGCTTAGTACACTGAAAACAACCTGCGAAGTCCTATGCCTTGTACCCCACAGAGCCCAGTAACAAGCTTTGGCATTTGTAAAACAGCTTTATAATCGGTATGCTATAAATCACGATTTAAAAATTCCATCATTTGCCAAAAACAACCAAATCAGATGCAGATTGTATGACACATGCAGTAAAACATCCTTCCCATTCGAGTCCAGAGCTATCGATAAAACAGCCTGCCTGTGGGCTGATTGGGGAGAGCCCTATTGCAGGTAACCAGACTGCCTTTTCACACTGTTCCACGCAAAGAGGTACTCAGAAACGATGGCCATGCACAGACATTAAAAATACATGTAGCTCCTCTGTGAAAAGCCACGAACCAATGACGGTGTCTCCTTTGCTATTCGTCATGGCCTAGAAGCGCTCATGGGAGAAGCTCATTGTGAAGACAGCCAGAGTGATCATCCCACCACAACCACCATTCATAGCTACTTTCATGTTGTAGCAGGGTTCTGGGTCAAAAAGCATCACTGTCCCAGCCACAATGTGCTATTGTAGCGTGTCATTAGCTACCGAGGCTGGTCTCCATCTTGCTGAGAGAACGGTTCACGAGTCATCACCTTCTCTGGAGCACTTCCTTACTGACCCATGTAAACAGATACATATACAATGTTTTATTGAGGGGGACAGAAAATAGGAGAAATAATTTGCTTAATAAAACGCAAACGTCAAGATAACCTGGTGCAATAAAGTGGGATATTAGGGATCACGCTGCCTATATGCTAGAATGGAGGACCCAAGTACGGAGGTATGTTATACCAAGTCCCTGTCCCATGACAACAAAACAACCAAACAAATGAACTTGAGTGATGCCCCAGTTTGTTTTGCCTATAACAGACACCTGACCTTAAAGTTAAAGAGCTGCCCACGTATACAGTATCTGGGTTGCATACATTCCTTTTATACAACAATGTCAGCACAGATCAAATTACATTAATTACCACCTGAAATATAAGGAATACACATTCTTTTAAAAATGTGTATATTTATTAAATCAGTCTATTCTTCAATTAAATTTAAATACAGTGCTTTGGTCACTGCTGCCCCACAATAATTCCAGAAAGAGTAACTGAGGGGACACGTACACAAAATCCTGAAGATGGTTCATTTTCAATGCTGAAAACTATGTCAAATTTTCCATAAACCAAACCACACTAATTACAAAGCAAACAGGTCTGAAAAAATAATTTTTCTTTGTTGAAAGGATGGGGGAGTTTGGCATCTTATGCAAAACCCAAAGACAAGAAATGATTCCAATGCTTAAGGTATTTTATTACAGTTACACGAAAATGTCTTTACTGTTGTGCCTGTAATACGAAGGACACAGTGCTTTGCAAGGTTCCGCGTATGAGCATCCTGGAAGAAAACATGCTGATCTTGTCATCATGATTACCTGCTAAATATTCTGAACTGGCGGCATCTTCATCTTTCCTGCCATGTAGAACACTAAGGTCCTTCCAACAGCTGAGTAAACAACAAAAGAACCAATGAAACAAGCAGAACCACCATCGGTGTTCTGCGGTTCTTACATTCTGTCTAATAAAATTCTACATAAGTCTTCAATAGGAGATGAGTTGAGACCTGCCTGACCACAGACTTGTGCTTATACTCTAATTTGTGTTGTTATAGTTATTGCCACATGATTAAATCATCTTCCAACAACAAATTGTCTACAGTACACTGCCTTGGCAAGTTACCTGGCAGACAAGGAGGGCCTTAACTGTACTATACTTAACATAAAAAGGAATACCATTTTCTGTTTGAAAAACAATACATTAAACTGGACACCTTCCACTGCTATGAGTGTTTTGCATTAAATTGCTTTTCCTTAGAACTATATTAGAAGTGGTGATGCTAAACAGCAGGGAGAATGGGGGGCTGACTAGTGGATCAGTCAGTTGTCATCCGTTTGACTGTTAGTGCAAGGAATGATAGAATTGCTTGTAATTAAATTTCACCCTAACATTTAATAGAAATGTAGCATAAATTGTATATACTGTTCCCAAAAAGTGATACATAATGTGAATGTAGTACTTCGACATTATTAAAGCACACTCCTATGAATGTAAAATAAAAATACACTGATATTGCATACATTATTTCCCATATTTTCCCTCTCCACGGAGCAGGTACATATGATGGTTAAAACATACACATTTTCAACCTTACACACACATACAGTTTTGTATTTTCCCTTGATGCGGTAATTTTTACATAAGGTGATAGGAGAATTCAGCCACTGCAAGGCTCCCTTTCATAAACCAGGCTTTTCTCCATGACCCTGGGGCTCCACCACAGAAAATCGCCACTGACGGATGTTCTGGGCTAAAGCACGGCCAGTTAAACATCAGCTGACATTTCTGGAGTGCCGAAAACCTCACTTCTGGATCCCAAATAGAAGGCTCTCCCCAATCATGTTGCCAGTTGCATTAAAACTTGTTTTACTTTGGTTATGCTAAAAACCAGACGGCTCATCATTGGCCGACAAATAATGCTGCCATTCTTGTGGAATTATGCAGCTTAGCACAGCATATCTATTCTGATTTTAAGTTATTCAAGGGCCTTCTGGGATATTCACAATTTTAGAGAAAGAATTCTAATTTCCTTTAACAGGTACAGGTTAACACATACATACACACACTGACCTTTACCTGTCAGGCATGTACAGAAAAAGAAGGTGAATCTTATTCAAAACCAAACCAAATTAAACCAAATCTGGCAGTTCATGCAGCACAAGCCCAAAGAGGGGAAGGGGGGAGCTGGGGGGGTTAAGGTGGATACACAGAGTGCTGTCATGGGGGACATTCTGCACAGGTGTTTGGCGGCTCAGTCAGATAACTCCCCAAAGCCAGAGGCATCCACATGAAGCAAGTTTGGCTGGTCTTGTTAGCGCACCATTCAGCCTGAACATTATCATAAGCCTGGCTGGCATGACAGAGACCGTCACTGATATGAATATACTGCAGTCTTCCTCACAAACGACCTTCTCGTACCTGTAAAGAAACTAGTCAATACTCTGCATTTGGCGACTTTGCATTTTTTGCAAATGAAGATGAAGCACAGAGTCATTTTTGCATAGTTCAAACTATAGAACTAAAAGCAAACAATTTTAAAAGAAAAATGAACACCATAAATAAACCTATCATCTCACAGAATGCACCAGAATGCATGAAGGAAATGTATACGACACTGCAACATGCAACTAAGACAGATGCATTGTTAATAGTTTCAAGGAACCTCGGGACATATACGTTTCCATCAATACTTTCTGAACTTCTGGTTAATGAACAGTATCCATATTGTCTTTCTGTCTCACATGCTTTAATTATATCTACAAAGGAAAAGGCAGCCTGATCGGAAGAAAACTTCAGCCTCTGTTGTTGAAAATAAGGCTAATTTACATTTTGTAATTACAATAATGATCAGTTATTTATAATTAAAGGACAATTCAGAATTATATAAAAATGTGACTATTTAGTAAACATTCTTAATGAAATGGACTTGTGTACGCACACACACGCACGCACGCACGCACACACACACACACACACACACACACACACACACACACACACACACACACACACAGACAACCAAAACACCAATC
>JAODJX010000065.1:5995116-6047002 GCA_026776945.1 Isichthys henryi | reverse complement strand
TGCTTCCGGGATAGGCTCCGGACCCCCCGCGACCCAGTAAGGATAAGCGGTTTGGAAAATGGATGGATGGATAATAAATCCGTCAGGGCCATAACACAATCAAAGGTACAGTGTACATTTTAGCTCTTTACATATGTACTGCTTTCCAGCAACTGTGAAATAAAGCAAAGCATTCTAATGTTCTCTTTCCAAGAAACCATTTTAACAAAGAAATTTTTTTTTAACTGTTAAAACTAATTAAAGCAATGATTTCTACTGGCAAGATGGCCATGTGGCTCAAAGATGAGGATCTCATTTGTCAGGAAAATTTGGCGACTGAGTTTCGTTACAAGGACACAACTTGAAAGCTGATAAAAAGTGAAAAGTAATGTCAGAAATTAACAATGGGCATGATGGCTAGTAATAAAATGAAATGCTTGAGAAAGTATAGGGAAGCTTTACTAAGTTAACCCTGAGTGGAAGTTTTTAACCATGCAAGATATCACAATAAACAGACTATTTTTCTGAAAATTGCAATACAGCTACGACGAGCCAATTATTTAGAAGCACAACTTGGTGAATGCATTTCATAATTGTAATAAGTAATTTCTGACTTATGACAAGGCTAAAAGCATTTATTTGTAACACAAGGCCATGCCATGCATTAGAAACACTCACAAAGCATTTCCATGAATTTAATTGGCTCAAATTAATGCCACCACTGCACTGTACTTTATATGAAAAGGGATAAAAGTTACCTTAAAGGCGTGCGTAAACACACACCCAATCCTTGCAAGTTCTCCCTGTAAGAATGTGACAATGTGAAAGAATCCCAAGGGGTCAGAACCTTGCATGCCATACCTTACAAAGACTCCAGGTGCACTTTGATAAAAGTGAGATCTTAGTGAGTAAGTGAAAATGGGGTTTCCGTTTCCATTTCGTGCGTTCTGTTATGGGTTAAGGCATACGGTAATAGGACTGGTCTTCTGCCCGAACGTGACTGAATATAATAAAAATCAATTTCATATGTTACATCTTGAATTACATTCTGAAGTTAATTAGAACTTTATGCAAGCTACCATGCCAACAGGTCCTTAATTGCTGTTTTGTGAAATATAATTAGCAGACAGGATAAATAAGGCTCTAGTTTTTTCTAAGCAACCCACAGAACAGGGGCTCCCACAGTTCCTCGTGTTGCTTGGCACTTCACGGTATCTGTGAAGAAGGAGCAAAGAAAACGAAACATCTAAAAACGAAAATATCCTGCAGGCGGAGGCCAGGAAATCTGAGCACACAGGTAGTCTTGGAAAAACCCCTGACAGGCCTCAGTGCTTTACAGGAAATGGATCATTCTTAAATTTTCGAACCCTCCGGTCATCATTTAAGTAGCCATAATATTTTCAAATGGAGAGGAACTGCTTCTGATATTGCAGCTGAAGTCTAAATGACATGCTGCTGAGGGCAGGTGACCCAATGCTACTTTGAATTACAGTCAACTAGCCATCTTATATTTCTCAACAACACTAGATATGTCCTTTTATCAAGAATTATAGAAAATATACTTTTTTTTTCTTCATACTATTCCATTTGCTCAGATAGCTCAAAAATTCTCTTTAACCACCGTCACCCCCCTCCCCCCCAACTCCCCTTCTTTCATAAAGGAAACCTATTCATTCTTAAATTTGACCAAATCAAGTCTGAATCAAGTAACAGCCCCATGTCAATCCTGGCTGGCACTCAGATTGCAGATACCCAATCTCAGACCACAGGTCTCCTGGGCATATTTAACTCTTATATAAATACAGGAATTGTCTCCTGAAAATATATAATATATACGATATGTCACTGCTGTCCAGACGTCAGCGATATGCTGCTACAAGCCAGTCTAGACATTAGGCACTCAGCCCCGAAACACGCCCCCCCCCCTTCCCCGTTAGACACTTTTTTGAACAGAGGACAGAAGCTGTTTAAAAGCAAAACATACATAAATCATTTTATACAGTATCATGAAGAACTGGAGCAGACTGAACTCTTATAGATACCAGTACTCCTGAAATAAATAGATTCTAGTTAAAAAGGGGACACTCGAGCAGCTGCAGAGGATCACATAATCGTGTTTAACCCAAGACACTGCGTGGGATTTATCTGCCAGGACAAAGGTTTAAGATCCACCATGTGATATGGCCACATGATATGTGCTCTCCAACAGATGCACACACAGGTGGCTGTATGTATTTCGGCCAGAATTATCCTATTTGCCTGCACACTAACCACTAGAACGCTAATATATAAAATATGCATATATAAATACATCATATATACAAGCATATAATTCTCACCGACGTTTTACCTATGGTCATTCACAGCTGGGTACCTCAGTTAGCAGCCCATCCCCTGTTTACTCATGGATTTCACCTTCACTCCATTACAAAGTCATGGGTTACAATGGCCCAAACTCTAAAATGCTTAAATTATAGTGCTTATGTGAATAGAAGAAAAATCATTTAAAAGGGACCCAAAAAAAAATCTTGAATATTACGGCCCAAAACCTTTTCTACCTCGTACAAAAGAATAAACAGAAATAGCAACAAATGCAAATAAATTTACTCAAGCTTAGGGAAGGTTAAAGTAAAGACAAAATGGGAGTCAGTCTGTGAAAAATTCTGTCTTTTAGTATCAAAAGTCATAGCTGAAATACAAGATGCTTTAGAAGTGAAGGGCTCACCCTCTGGTGAAAAAGACTTGTGAATTACCATACTGTAATATGGAGAACAGTGGCACAGTCACTTTTATAATAATACAAAGAGTCATTACATTTGTTGATATCGCCAAACAAATCTAAAATTAAATTATGACTATATCCATATATTCTCTATCACCAAACTATACCCAAACTGTCACGGTCAATCAAAAATCGTCATCAAAAGAGAAACTGACCTGCCTTCGTCAATTAATTAGCAGAGGTGCAACAATTCGGATTGCTACTTGCAATCTTTGTAAAAACAAAGTTTTGAGAGGTGGAAGCAGCGTTTAGTGGAAAATCCTACTAAACAAAGTGGACGCAATTGTGCGCGACAACGCAAGTGACATGAAGAAAGCAATGAATGATTTTGCGAGTTGCTAGCTTGGGCTGTTTTGCACACTTGCTACAGTTTGTCATAAAGGACGGGCTGCTATCGCAAGTGTAAAGGATGCTGTTGCCAGTGGGAGAAAAATTGCGGGGCATTTTAAGCATTCACCACTTGCCTATCCTTGCTTGGAAGACATGCAAACTGAACTGCACACGCCTCAAACGCTTAAAACAAGATTTACAAACGAGGTAGAACTGTTCATTATGCATGTTACAAGTAGCCCTAATCAAAGCTTTTTCGGCATAGATTTTTTTATTTGTATTTATTAGTTTACCAAATTAATAATATATAAAGTATAAACATTTATATATTATATTAAAATATTAAAGTAAAAAGAGCTCGTGTATTGGAATCTGTATCCGCATCAGCAGATCAGAACTGAAAAGATGTGAATTGGCTTATCCCTATTAATTAGTGCACTTGATCATCTAGTGCCCTACACTCTAACATTGTGATGAGCCAGGCATTCCACATGCAGAAAGGAACATTTTAGGGAAACCAATGGGGACACAGCAAACTAGATCTTGCTCTGTTTTACGCTGTTTGTGTCGCTATCAGATTTCAGAAAGCATGAACAGTACATGTTCCGACAAAGCTGCCCACCCAGCAGCACCAAGTGGCTACTTTTCCCGTGATAAGAATAATAATTTGGGGGTGAAGTCTGCACACAACCACCATTCTGTCCCACCCAGGGCCACTGGGGGAGGGAGGGGCATTCACTGGAACACCTATAATCCCTCTGAACCTTTAAACAGCAACCTCTCTGGATAGATGAGCAGCTCCCTCTGAGGACACCTTACTTTGTGGATGGCAGAACTGTGGAAAATGGCCCTGACTTATTTATGTCCAGATTTCGTACAAGGTTTCTTGGGAGACTGAATCGCTGGGGACCACACCAGACCAGGTGTGCAACCCGACAAGATTACATCAACAAATGACATATACCAAGAGACACATATGCATTGCAACTTTAATCCTGTATAACAGAGTTATAAAATATACAAAGCACTACCAATAAAATTTTTACAAGTCTCAGGTAATATGAGAAAAATACCATATGCTTTGGCAAAATTTGTTGAGCGGAACACCAAAGAATTTTATGCCAACACACCCTCAGGTAAGAATTTACTAGCTCATCACTTTTTCAAAAGCGGTACGAAACTTTAGCCTGAATAAGATCAACTGTGATCATAATGCTTCCCTCAATAGCAGGATTTCACCATGTGAATGTAACAGTAAACAACACATACAGCAGGGGGGAGGAGCTAATAGACAGCCATGTGCACTCGGTAGAACACGGCTACCAATACCTATAATCAAAGAGGCAGAACACAGCACCTGCACAGGCTGCACAATTACTTGCTTGCGCGGCAACATTCGTTATTTCCATTTGTGAAACATCATTACAGAGTATGATTGGTGTAACGACAGAGTCAGTCTCAAGAGGCTTGACAATAATAAATGGAGACCTTGCTGATCACGGGCTAACAACAACTCTGAAGCCTGTATTTCTGATGCACATAAGATTTGAAGAGACAAACTGCTCTCATGGAGTGTTCTTTGGAGTAATAATTTTGTATAAATGAGTCGTGCAAAATGTGCTTTTGGGAGCGTGTGTGTGTTTTGTTTACTTTAAGCAGCATTTCAGGGTCATAATCTAACACTCCTTTGTACTTTGTGAATTAAAGGTTTCATCCACAGTGGTCAGAAGATAACCACTAAACGTAACGTGAAACAGCAAAGTTTGTAAAATCGAGTTACTGTGGTTTATTTTCTATTTCCCAGCATTTTGCAGTCTGGAGTGGGATTTAAAAATAAGCAAACCAAAAACAAAACTGGAGTGGCTACTGAAGGGTCAGACCAGAAGAAAGCTCCACTCGACAGCTGTCCTAATGGAAAAGCCCTATTAACAGTATCCATGTTTTGCTTAACCAATTTTCATTCCACATGAAAAGGCTCTCAAAACAGATGCTTCAATGGAGCTCGCCAGAAGTTCCCAGACACAGACTTTTCCCATGATATTTTTTTTTTTTTATTTTTACTGTGTGCGCGCATGTGTGTGCGTGTGCGTGTGGAATATGATTATATTGCATTGTGGGGACCAAATGTCCCCATCAATGTGATAAAAACCTGTTATTTTGATGTGGGGACCATTTTTCAAGTCCCCACAGAGATCTGTGAATGCAATCAAAAAAGATAAAAATGCCAAAAGAATTGTTTGGTTACTTATGGTTAGAGATGGGTCAGGATTAAAGTCGTCATGTTGGGATTATAATTTTCCCCATAGAAATGAATTGAGAGTTCCCACAAAGATATAATTACAAATCTGTGTGTGAGTATAAGAAATTTAAAAAGGTATTAGGGTAAATTCTTCATAATACCTTCATAACTGAAGCACTTGCTACAAACATCTTGATGTGAATATACTATGATACATATTGTGATATTTATAAAACAAAAAGGAATTGAAAAATTACCCAAAATTAAATATAGTCAATGACAACTTATCTGCCAATAGTGTCTGACAAATCATTTGATTTTCCTAAATATCATCGGTATGGAATCTAAAATATTTCCATATAATGGAAGGTGAATGCCTTTCAGTGACCAGTTGTTTGCTTTTCTCCTCCTCACTCACTTTTTTAAAATTTCTCACGAATGAGCCACACTGGCTATGAGGGAATCCAACGGCAAGAATGAAAATGATTACGATTGACATGCAAAGCTTTTGCAAAAGCAGCAGTACTGTATGCTTTACACTGACTTTTGTAGCCATCATTAAATGAATCACAAAAATTGCAAAGCTTGCAAAGTTTACATGTTTTAGAGAAAATTATTGATGACCTCCATTCAAGAATCTTGTCACGAAGATGCCACGCAAGCCTAAGCTCAACTCAGCCAACTGCTGCGGTTCTTGCAATGCGACAACTGCATGTGCCGATCATGCAATATCAATAGTAACATTTCACTTCGTGCAGGCCTAGACTCACACACACACACACACACACACACACACACAGAGAGTATGTGCATGTGTGTCTGTGTGTGAGAGGCAATAAAGACCCACAACATGTACCGCAGTGGATTGGATCAATGAGATTGTTTACCCATTTTTATAGCCCAAATCAAGGGCTACTGGCCAAAATGCACAAAAATCATTTGACTACAGTGTCTATGAAGCTCAAAGAAAGAACAACATTATTGTGCTCAATGTTGCAAAGTTTTTAAGTCAGAAAGGACACTTCATACAAATATGCAGCGTCTGCCTGACTTGGAAACACAATTGGTAATACTTAGAAACAGTAATGTTTAAATGCCCTTTATTAATTATGAAACTCATCCAATATCAGACAGAGGTATGTAGATGGGTCAACCTATGCATAAAGTCAATGGCTGAAAGACAGATCTAATCTCACTCTGTCTCTAGAACAATGCTCTTTACTCATCGTCCAGTCACCACTGTGAAGCATAACAAATGTCCCAGAAAATGGTATTAACTGCACATGAGATCTGCAACCAAAACCGAACTGGCACTGTACATAGCAGATTGCACGCACTGCTCTGTGTGTGCAAGACAAAAGTGAGTAGACACAGTGTGAGATATGATGAGAAAGAGTAAACAACAGGCAACCCACTAACATAGGGACCCACAGCAGATGATAAGGTTCGCCCAGAATCAGCAGGAATGCCTCTAATACAAGATGCTAAAATTTGAATGTTTAGAAAGCCTGAATTTAGCCTTACGCAGAGCAATCGGGCGGTTGATGGGGTTGGATGCCAGAATGTATTACTGAGCTGAATCAACATTACTCTATAGCAGTGTTTCTTAACCCAGTCCTCAGGGACCTCCAGATAGTCCACATTTTAACTTCCTCCCAGCTCCTGGGACCAAAAACATCGGCTGCCTTCGGGACCCAGAAGACCAAATTGGGAAATTCTGCTCTATGGTATACAGGAAAGGTGGCACTCAGAGAACTATTTAGCTCCCAGTGAATCATCAGAGTAAAAATACACTGCAGGAGGGTACATAGTGATATGTCCAATGTGTCTTGATTACAATGCATAGGCCTGGTATGAATTAGATTTTTGTTACAATAACAAAAAGACAACCTCCCAGCAAATTATTGCTCCTGTTAGATGAGCACAGAGTTCAAACAATTTCCTTTGATTAACATTTAAAAGTTACAGACTTGATTTAGCTTCGACTGGTCCAAGCCCCACATTGCCCATAGTTCTACTGCAATCCTTGATGGATTGAATGGAGAAGCCTTTTCAAAAACCATTAAGTGTGAAGTCCTATTACCATATAATAGGACGTGGGGCTCAGAGTGCTACGCAATATGCATGGCGTGTGACATGTCGCCTAGCAACACCTCCCCGGGACCTTTTCAGCCGAATTAATTTTATTAAAATGAACGAGGCAGAATATAGAAATCTGCAATGTTAACATTATCAGAGAACATATACATCTGCTTACTCAAACTATGAACATTTGAACAAATAAACCACTGTTCCTCACTTGCATGTCCCATGATCCAGAGTTATTTTAAGGCCAATGGTCATTTTAACTATTTGTAATATGTTTACTGCATTTATGCCCACAAGTGATAAGAATGCAATTCCCAATAACATACAAAACATACCATATCTTTTTAAATATATGCCACTCATTTTACCTAAAAAATTAATCAACTAACTCCACTCAAATTATTTAAATGTCATACAGGTCGGTACAAAAAATGCAACTACAACAAAAAAAATATTAATAACTATTAATCTTCACATAACTGTGAAACAGTCAATTTCAAGCAATACTATGGCTCTCACAGAAATGTCAACAGTTCTTTGTATGCACACACATGCTTAACCTGGTGATGAATGGATCACAAAAACACTTTAGTGTCTTATGGGTTAATAAGCAGGAAGTCACAGTTAGCTTGCATTAAAAGCAAACACCTCTGTCATGCTCAGAGGGCAAGAGACAAAGGGTCAGCTTGTGTAATGACCAACAGCTCCGTGGTAACAAATAAGCAGAATTGAGAGGAAGCATATTTTTCAAAAAGTAACTATCTTTCATGTTGTACACTGCTGAAGTGTTCTTTTACTTAGTGAAACATCATGATCTTTTACACAGCGAAAATCATGATCTTCAATTTGTATTGTTTAGTTTTTCAGAAGCTTATCACTAATACGCACAGACTAGAGGTTGCTTCTTCATAATCATAGTCATAATACCACTGGGAAATAAGAGAGAATGCAAGAATGCAATAAAGTTGAGGGGGGGGGTGATTCCTGTCTACGAAATATTCATATCACTCATAAAAGACATAGAGAAGCACTCAGTCTCCAAGACACTACTGTAAATAGGTTATTCCCACAAACCAAAGGCACTGCAACAAAGCTCATCTGACTGTCGATTACAAGAGGCAAATTGCACAGGACACATGTCAAAACAGGTGCAAGGCAAAGCACAAACAAGGGTTTTACTGGTCAATAAAAGCTCCACAGTAACTGGAGTTGTGAATTTAAAGCTATATGGTAATTCAGATTAGACTCTACTGAAATACCATAAAAGTTATATTGTGTGAAGCAGGTTTCACCTCCTTGTTGCAAACCCCGGGAATAATTCAACTGATTAATAACCAGGTACTAGATGCTTGTAGTAAACTAAAGTGGAAAAATCCACCTCATGCATTCCAAAGCATAAATGATGCAACTGTGGGCCAAAGACGATAAAAGGCTAATTCCTAAACTAACCAAAAAGTACACAAGATCAGAGGCACTTACAAATTACAATAAGTCAGGTGCTTTCTCTTCTAATTGCACATTTTTTTCTGCACAGAATTTATTATTCTTCAGATATTCATTTCTAATTTCACAATAGTGTGTTCTGTATTTCAGGATATTTTTTTTTTTGGTGTACTGTGTACTTTTTTGACGCTACCTTTACTTTCTTTGCACTATGTGCACTGTTTTTGCACCATGCATGTTTTGGTATTAAATGTGTACCTGTCTGTCCCATATACACACCAGAATTTCCTTCTGGATCACTAAAGTTTTTAGTTTCTTACATTGTTTTTAAAACTTGTTTGAAAAATTCCTGCACCTAAACAAAGTGTTGCTCAGATGGCTCAACTTTATCCAGAGGCCTCACATTCCAGAACAATAAATCAGGAAACAAAAATTCTCCGAGGGCTGGAGACTTTAAGGTAACGAAGATATCACCACAGAATGGTCATGACTGCCCACTGACCAACGTGTCATCATCAGAATCTCACAAAAGAGCTAATCAATCTACGCTCCATCCCCCGAGCCACTGCCAGATCTGGTTACCATTCCAGACGGGTATTCAGATAGGGGGTCATCTAGGCATACTGAAATTCTATCACCTGCATGGAATCAATGGATGTGAGAGAAGTTACTGTGGTGGGCTGCAGCAGATGGCAGCTGGAGAGATTCGGGCAGCAGCTCCTGCCCGATCTCCAAGCAGATTTGCCTATTTGCTTTCTTCCCGCTTTGTTTAAATGAGCAATTACAGTCGCACAGCCCATTTCACCGTGGGGCTTGCAAAGACAAAAGATGCACCTGCTGAAGTTTACGCAAACAAATAGCTTTTAAGATCACCATTGCAATTCAGAGGAGCTAATTAGCAAACCTGGGCTGTTTTAGCGATCTCTGTGAAATGCTGTTTCTTACAGCTACGAGGTACAGCAATAACAATGTATCCCAAACAGGATCTTACCCTAATCACAGCTAAACAGCTCTTTCCATTACAATTCAAATGCAAGTGATATTTTGTTCAAGGTATGACGAACCTAGTTCTTCGGAGAGGCCCCTGCAGCCCAGACCACACGCTGACTATAATCCACTTATTTGCAAGAGTCAATAAAATTCAGTAAATAGCAACACTGTCCGTTTTACTACCTTATATTTGTGTAAAAAAATACACAAATTTCAATTAGATGGTAATCTGCCAGAGACAAAGAAAAAAATCGGTTATAATGATATAGTGATCAATTTCCCCCAAACAAACGTGATCACCTTAAGCGGTTTTCACTGTAATTTATTTTGTTTGCAAGAAAAGCAAACTGTTTATTTTCTACGTTTTTAAGGGAACTTGCTTTTCACATTAAAACTAAATTATGACCTTTTTCATAATACGTTTTCATTTCAAACGATTTGTGCTTCAGTTTGTGTTCTTTGAAATATTCAATAAATAACCATAAACGGTTCATCTATATGTATGTATACAGAGTTCATTAATTGTAATCAAGGTAAAATGTTCAATTAATCCTGATATTGAATTGAGGTCATACTGCCCAACCCAATTCATTCCGCATTTTTCATTTGATTTCAATGTCTGCGTCTTTGTGTTTATGAAGTGGTCAGAATGCTTTCAGTCTTTCTCAGCTGTCTCACAGACAACGTCATCAAACAATCATGCAGGAAAGTGTCACAACAAAAAGACCACTACCAACATCACCAATACCATTGCTGCCAAAACCAATAGGAGGACCGCAAGTACAAGCTTATTGTCACTATAGACCACACAAAGTGCTACTCCAACCCGAGGACTTCTAAACACATCCAGTATTAGGGTGGTTGTATTAGTTCAAAACAGTCAGCTGTTATAGACCATTTCTGCCTGCAAGAAACATTTACAATGCTTCTGATATTACTCCTACATAAATTGTAACCGTCTGCTGTCTGAATGTTTGCCTGCCGAAACCATGAGCTTCCAGGCAATTAGGCATCTGGTCCTGTGTTATATGGGATAGCTCTGGAGGTTCAGTAGAGAATTTGGAATAAAGACGAGTAGAGAACAGGCCCAGGTGCTAAACCTGTAGGGCAAAGGGTTATCTGGTAAACATGAAGCCGCACCATGAAAAGTTATAAAAGATTTACTGAAGTACCAAAGACAACAGAGACTGACTTTTGATCATTGATGAGACTATAATACCACCCAATACATAAGTTTGCCAGGGTACTGCATAAAATAATTAAATCCACTGAAAGGAAAAGGAACTCATACCAGTTGTGGTACTTTTGCCCCATTCCCATAAAGATGGAGAGAATATTCATTAGCAGAATAATACACTCCAATTAGAAAAGGTGGGAAAATACTGGCAGGTGTGATTTGCACCTGCTCTCCAAAAGTCCCTCTTCTCCACACTCAACCAATTAAACTCAATGGTTATATGATGCAACTTCCTGCTGCCTAATCCCTAGTCCCACTGAGAAACCGGACTAGAAGTGCTGAAGTTGAATTGACCCCTCAACCCATAATAATCTTTAATAATTCATCACATCTGGATAAAATTCTTCACAAAATTTGAGAGGCCCATTTAATAATACCTTTCTATGTAAATTCAAGTACCCACAATCTTCCAGCAACTGGACAGCACATGTTGTTTTCTGATGCATGTGGAAGACAACTGCTTGCACACTACATGGACATGAAGGCCAATGAACATAATCAGAAAAAAAGGGAGTTTTATATAAAAGTATCTGCAGCAAACACAGCTGAGGGCTCCTGCTCTCATCTCAGTAATCTGACAATGTTGTGTCAGTTGCTAGCCTTGTCTGAGTAACAAACACAGCCAAGATAAACATAGATGTTAACCGAGGGCTAAGTCAACAAATCAGAGACACTGCTTCACCAGACATCTCCAGCCACAAATGCAGTTATCGTTTTCAGATGGTGTCTACCAACCACTCCAGACCATTATCAAACATTCCCAGAGGAAGTTTTTATATATAAAAAGGAGGAGTGGAATGATTGTGCCAAGATATGTAGCCATGCTAGGAATTTAAATGACACACACACACACGCACGAATTAGGTACTTTCATTCTTACTCCTCCAAGTATGAAGTATGCATGTTTTCCACCTGTCCAGACACATACCTGAAATGTTTTTGAAAATTGCGCAGAACAAGTCATTGTGTGTGTGTGTGTGTGTGTGTGTGTGTGTGTGTGTGCGCGCTCTAACTAGAAAAACAGATATGGATTTTGGGAAATTCAGATAAGGATCTAGAGGGAAATTCAGGTTGGAGCAATACATAGTCAGACACCTCTCAGTCTAAGGACTGATCAGATTTTTAAAAAATAATAATAAAAAAAAAAAAATGAAGAGGCTTGTGTTTATGAGGGTTTTTTACCAAGAACAAGGCATTGAATGGTTGGTCACTGAACCAATCCACTTCAGCCATTTCCATTTGGTGCCACTAAAATACGCTAACGTATGCTAATCCCCAGAGGTTGGGTGGAGACTTTGCTAAGGGCTTCCATTTTCCAGGATGTCCAACATAAAGCCAGGTTAATAAGCATAGATTTTACCAAGAAATGAGAGAAGACTCAGCCCAGGACCAGCCTTCATTGCACCTAGACTTCACGACAGTGAACGCCTTCACAAAGGCAGATAGGATGAACTTGCATGGAGAAATGCTAATTTTTGTAAAAAGTATTTGTATTAAGAGACATCCAGCATTTATTAACCCCTCTGACTTGTACAGCATTAAAACAAAGAAAGTGAAAAATATACATAAAATCTTTCCAGTGGCCAAGAATAAGAGGCTCCTCTGGTTCAGTGTGAAGGACTGACCTTTAAACAAATGAGGATGTCTAGAGACGGCCTACCACAGTGGCAAATACACTGGTTGTGCAACAGTGGCCACTCAATCTATGCTGATGTTTTTCACAGACGGCGTGCAGCCCCTTGACAGGAAATTTGCATTTTAAATCACAGTCCTTTTCACAGTGAAGCCGTGAAGGCACCGGAGACTCCCAGGACCTGAGACAAGCACAGCTTTATTCTTTTACTTCCCCTGTATCCCTCTTGCTTCCAAGAGTGGATCCATTAAAAATAGTTTGAGAGACGTCAGCCACCTACAGCTGACAAAAACCGTGGGATGGGAAAGTCTGTCCCTAGGGGGTCACTGGGTTTCTCACGCAGTGCAATAAACCACTTGCTTTCCACAGAAGAGAAGGGCGGATGGACAGAGGTCCTCAAGGACACAGCAAACAACCAAAGACACTCCTTGCTAAAGAGTACCACACTAGACTCACAATAGTACCTGTGTCAAAACACACAACACAACGGATGTGGCCAGGGAAAGAAAAAACAACAAACCAACTTGTAAAGGTACAAACTGAGGTCCTGGATAAAACTAAATTGGACATGGGCACCTTAGCGAATGAGCTTCCTGATGTGGATAATGCCGGATGAATCAGACCAAGCCACTATCACACTTCATGAGTGTGGCTGAAACACCAATACAGGTAATTATCCCACAAAAAGTGACCTTTCAAGGCAAGTACTACCTAGCAAACAGCACGAGCAGAACAATTATCAGATGACAGTCCCATACAATTCTGACAAATAAAAATTAAAAAATAGAATTAGCTTCTTTATTTTGTCACCATTGGAACAACATGCGCAAATGATGTATAACATGACATAGTTCACCTTACTGATAATCTAGGGAAATAGTCAGAACGGTACTTGTTAGCTGATGACCGCAAAGATAAAGACCATTTACTCTGTTTTCTACAAATCCTCTCACAATCACTCATAACCAAGCTGCCAAAGGAACAATACCCTTAATGACAATGGAAGTATGACGTAACATTCTTAATGAGGAAGTGGTCAACTTCAAGAGCCTTTAACTGAACAAGTTGTAAATATATGTCGCTCTAAACTGCCAACAGCAAATGCGCCTCATGTAGTCATCACTTTATTTCCTCTATATACAGTCATCAGTCTTTAAATGCAAGAAGCCAGCATAATTCTGTTTTAAACTGAAATCATTGGCACAGATCAGTACAAAGAGGCACTCGGAGACGATATGTCAAAGTAGAAAGATGTTGATGATTTTAAAAAGCAAAAAATGATTCCTGCTATATCATAAGCTAAGAGAAGCACAGTGCTTTTTCTGACACACTCTAAGCAGGGGGGAACAGGGATAAATGAGGCAGAGTGCGATTTAAGTGGCAAAAGCACCCAGAACTGAAGAAAATACTGAAAAACGTCACTCGCATGGAGGCAAAATGCCAGTTTGCTCCCAGGGAAAATCATCCTCTGAATCTTATCAGCTCATCTTAAGTAAGAGTCATGACATGCAGAAAACTAGCGAAGGATTCGGCTCAGCTACAAGAAATTTACTGCAAAAAAAATAATAAATATAAATGCTGTGCCATGTAAATGCCATGTTTACTTAAAATCATTTCAATTCATGAGAAATCAGCCTCGGGACACAGAAAAAAGTAGCACAAACTTCATCACTTACAAATAAACAAATAAATAATGCTTCAGAAACCATGGACAATATTCAACTATGACTGCATGCGAATTAGAGGTTCAGGACAGACTCATAACCTGATGCATGCCAGCTGAAGGCCTAGAAAGGCATTGCTTCACTACTCTTGATTCAAGTGCTCACAGAGATGAAACATACCAAAGCAACTACAGAAACGTTCAAATCATAACCCTGCAGCTCCCCATTCTCAATGGTTCAAGCTTATGGTCGAAGCTCCAGTTTACATGTGTGGATTAACTATTGTCTGATGAGCATTAACCCCTTAGGCATGAGGTCTACCCTTGAAATATGCAAGTTTCATTTAAAAAATATGCATTATTAGATTATCAAGTTACTATAATAATATGCAAAACATTCAAAGATATTCACACACATCAATGACACAATATAAAGTAACCTACAAATCAAACTTTTGTTTATACTGTATGTAGCTTTTATGACAAAGAAATCAAGTACTTAATTAGTATTTCCTCATATTGGACCTGTAATTGCATTGTACAGGTTACCGGTAAGGCTGTAGTTTCACACTTTGCATTATTTTTACACATTTAATAATGAGTCCAAATGTAGTAACTTTGTACTTACAAGGGCATAATTTAGATGGTTTGTATATTATAGGAAAAGGCCTTCAGAAGAATGACAATTTGACATGCAAAGTGCACAGTCATGGGTAGAAATTATGGGGGATTATAACCACTCCAATAAGCAAAATCGTCCAATACTGGACCCCCAAATGCTCAACTCAAAGTGATGCCATTGTGTACAGTATTGGACTGTTTGTTCGGAAATCGGTAATGAACAGACTCATGCTATCGTTCAAACTAGCAGAATGTTATGGGTTGAGGTTAGGGGTGGCCAAATATTATTCATGAATTTTCACATTCGTGTGGATCTTCCACCCCAAACCCTTTGCCAGCATGTGACTGCTGAAGGAAGAAAAAGGCAAAACTGCACATCACAATGTATGTAAAGCTAGTGCTAATTTTTCTTGTCTTCCAACACAGTAAAAATGTATACAAACTAGATGTATTCAGATTTGCATTCTTTCTAAAGTTTGGTTAATTACTACTTAAAAGTTTTATCTGTGCTCCATTGTATATTTTGTACTGGAGATGTGTACTTTTTGACTAGAAATAGTTGTGATATACAGTGATTTTTTTATGGTTGATTTCTCTTTAATTTGGCAACAGACTGTACTTCTTTCACTTTAAGAAATATTTGTTCATTTAAGTGAAAGCTTACTGAAGCTACTGAATAAACTAAGAAGTAGACTTCCTGGTTTCTTCCTGTACCGTACTGGCATAGCTTTTATTTGAGCAACATGACCATTATATTTTCCTGTTCTTAGCGAACTCAAACAATGTCCCGACAGCACTAACTAAGCAGACAGTTTGTAATGTGAACTGAAATTTATGTACACAAATGTCTCATTTAATGCTTAGTAGTTGATAAAGGGGGGGGGAAAAAATTCAGATCGGTATCAGCACATACTCAAAATTTTTATATCAGGACTGAATCAGAAAAATATATATTATGCAATTTCTATTGAATATCCAATGCTTTGTATGCGGATCTCATTCCTTTATTTCGTATCTTGCCATGATATGGCCAGTGGGCAGGCCTATCATTTAATCTGATGAGCAGGCATTGTTCCCTGGTCATTAATCCCTGGGGGTTCTTATGGGGGGTCCTCACAGTTGACACAGCAGTTCCACCCCAACATCCCCACATTCAAACACTAATGAGCAGCAGAAGAAAGGATTCAGAAAAACAAGCAGGCAAAACAAAAGGAAGGGAGAAAAACAGCCAAGGAGGCTTTTATTGTGTGTGCGAGTCGGCCGTTGTCTTCACCAAACAGCAACACAAATAACTGCTGACCAGCACCTCTCATCGTGCCCTCACTGGACCCTTTGTAGCCAATGCTATTGGCTTTTTTAAATACACTTTGTATGGGTCCCTGGAGCCTCCAGTGCTGTGTACTCAAAACTCCATCCCACCAGAAGGGGTTAATGCTCAACAGCTGTCATCTGCATTACAAAGGGTGGCCCACTGACATACAAAGCCTGGAACAGCGGAGAGAGAAGGAAGGGGGGGGGGGGGGAAACACTCCGTCACCAGTTTGTTACAACCCCCCACCCCCATGCCCTTCTGATTTGCATGACGCTACAACAAGCAGCTTTAAATAATAATAAAAAAAGACTACTCTGCCTTACCATATTGGCCAACATATTCACTAGCACCCAGACACAGCTGGTCCTCACCCACGGACGACACACACAGACCAACTTTGACAAGCCAGAACAGCAGGTAGCACAGGCTCCGCCTCGATTTTACCGCAAAACTGAATGGATATGGAAATTAAACAGAAGGTAACTGAAGAAAAACAAAATAAGAACAAAACCATCTGAAAGAGAACACAGGCCCTTCAACTTCAACCAATGATATAAGACTCTGTAAGAGATACAGTGCATTCCGGACATAAATACACTAGGACAGCCAAGTGAGTGACACAAATAAAATACAGAAAAATTCTAAAGCCCACAAACAATTGCCTTCCATCACACTCAACTCCCTTGGCTCAACACATACACAAACAGACACACTCGCAGAACTAGTACAGGAATTAAAAGGCTGAGAGGGGACCTCCTACTGTGTGGAAAATTCAGTATTATACCTGAAATATTCTAATGGCTGTTGCAAACCATGCTTCAGGAGTAGGGCTCATTCAAATACTTTAGATCTGGGAGGTCAACTGCTAACTGCAGTTGAAGGACATTACTATTTACGAAGCCCAGATCCAAGAGTCATAAACTATCAGAATGAACACCACAGAAAGTTAAATACCAACATTATGAGAACTTCTTTTAACACCACCTGAATTACTCTGTTACTCTGTATCACATAAGTAAACGAAATTGAAAGGCATTACTGGTAATACACTGGTTGAGTGCACCATTCTGACAACCTCACAGAATGCAAAAATTCTGAACAAAACCAGGGAGTAAAAAATACTTGGTTACCACTTAACCAAATTAAGTGGCTTAATAAACTCAGCTATGCTCTCCCTCCTCTTACACTGAAACGTTGGAGGGGAATCAAAAGCCTTCAAAGGCATGTCTGTTGTGAAAACACAGTGAGGTGGGTGAGATAATATAAATTGCATCCTTGGGAAAGACAAGTACCAGCCACAAACAACAGATGATCTGCCTAGCAGACCTCTCTATTCGTGAGATAACAGAAATCGGACCCCCTCGAAGAGCTGCTTTGTAAGGGGGGTATCGCGGTGCGATGACAGACAGTCAAACAGGTTAGGGTCAGGAGAGGAAGCTGCCATGGGGTCAGAGACAGGGGTCCAAAAGCACTCCTTTGGGAAAAGTGGGTTTGGGTGACGTCAGGGAGCATTCCAGGGACACCACCTTCTCCACTGCTGTAAGAAAAAAAAATCTGTTGTCTGGAAGCTTTAGACTTTTAAAATTAGAAGCATTTTCCTTAAGATAACAGCCATAGTGTGCAGAATCCCTCATCTTAATCAAAATGTCAAGAGCACTAAGTAACAGTAAGGCCCACTTATTACACAATAACCATGTGTTAAAAGTTAGGAAAAAAGAAATATGGAGGATAATGAATCTATGCTTGGCACAAAATTCCAAATACCTTTAGCTGTATAGTTCACAGTTGTAAAAACACCTCACACAATTACAATCACCGAAGGCAAAGTATGCCCACATAGCCCATACTAACCATTGTTTTAAGTCTGTATCCACAATCAAAGGTCACAAAGGCTCCATAAAAGTGGCCTATTTTTCAGCAGCCACACAAGCAGAAAGGCCTCATTTCCCCCTCATCATACAAGACAATGAGTATTCAAGGAACAGTCGAGGTCAACACTATCCTTATCTTCAACTATGAGACTCTCAGTCTGGAGGGGGGGAGAGAGAGAGTGTGTGTGTGTGTGTGTAAATAGGAGATTAAAACCTTGACACAATTAAGAAACAATTACTGAAGTATGCCTTGGGAAGAGGCAGTGAAATGGGTTTTACCTCTCAATCTCAATGATAGCTGATGTCAACACATGAGTAGTAAAGCGTGGACGGGGTCCTTTGGAGTGGTGCCAACTCTTTATGTGGGGTAGGGACAGGAAATGCATGGGTCAAATATTAGTTTTCTAGGGTAACTTTCCTAGTTACAAAAACATAATCCAAATTAAATCGGAATTCTTGTACAGAAACGTGCAACAGGGCAATTCAGCAGTATGACTGTGACGGAATGAGAAGCCCTTGGGTGAGAAAGGGAAAAATCAGATCGCTCACTCCCCTTATGCTTAACAAGACAGCAGCCTGTGCAGTGAGCACACCGCTAAAGCTTGTCGCAACCATCTTTCTTGCTTTCACTCCCTCTAGTGTCCAGAATTCACATTGCCTTTCCTCACTCAAAATTACTGAGAGAACAAGTAAGAAAGGGAGAGAGAGAGAGAGAGAGAGAGAGAGAGCGGGAGAGAGATTCAGAGAGAAAGGCAGCAAGGAAGAGGGGCGGGAGCGCTGCACAAGCCCCACCCACAAATGACATCAGCGCTGTACTGAGGGAGAGCTAGAGGCAGACAACTTCACATTTGTACCAGGCTGCAATCTGCTCTGGTCTCCGCTCCTGTGTCAGAGCTAGAAGAGTGTGCGGACACACACGCAGAAACATACATTCACGCAGACACAAACATTATTACAGATATTACTACTGCTACAGAATACCATATTTGCTCTCCCAACCTGAGGTTTCTGGTTTGAGATCTGTTCCTCCTGGAGTTTGAAGACCGCAAATTCCTTGCATTGGATTTATTTCTTGGCTGCCTAATTAGTAAGAAGGATTATTTTTCTCTCATTTTTTGGTTCTTGATTAGCAGGTAAGTGTGTTTTGTTTTGGTTTTCTTTATATCTTTTAAAGCTGATTAATTTTTCTGATTGCCTTTCTCCTTTTCCCTCACTGCTTGATATATCTATTTTTTCTGTTATTTCCACTGTAAAGGAATAAAAAATACATATGAGCAGATTCATTTTTAAATTGAGAGCAACCTTTTCTCTCTATTCACACTACTGATACACAATTTTTCCTTAAGAGGTTTTTGCACCGATATTGTATCAATAATAGATCCTGAGAAAGAAACCCAGATGCATTCTTTCAGATCACTCACAGTAAAACTGAAAGAGAATAATAACTAAATTATTCCAAATAACTTTTCTGCTTGTAAATGAAGGCTTGCTGATGGAGGAGGAGTAGCTCGAGCTAGACTCTAGGCAACATATCTGTAGGTTGTGAGAAATTTCACAGGAGAGTAGCAGTGGTCACTCATTCTTGGACACTGGGGTGCTAACAGTCCAATTGTTCAACATGCCCAGGCCTCCCTCTCCCTCTCTGAGGGAAAGATCAAAATCAATGGCTTCTCTGCACCCAGTTGCTCCAGAGCATAGACACATTAGCGAGCAAGGTGCCCGCTCCGCATTTTACAGGGACTTGTAAAGTCCCTGCTGTCTCCACTCCGCTCTCCGTTTATCCAGCACCGTTGCTGTGCTCATGTTCACGGCAACAATTGCCACTACCGTGCCTCACAAGGTCAGCTTTCAGTCAGCTTTTCAAACTCGTGTTCAGTACTTAAACAGCAGGCAACAAGAATCTACAAAGCCAAAGTACTTAATGTTTGTTTTCTTCCCTCCATTTTAATGGGGTATAGGTAGTACAGGCTGAATGGGTACAAATACACTATCTCAGGATATATTTGTACAAAAATGTTTCAATTAGTTCTGAACTCCAGATGTCGAGGTCAGGGATGGACAGTGCATGCGAGTGAAATGAGAATGATCAGGGAGGTTGCATCTGCTATTCAAAAAAGTCTGCACTAAAACGTAACGTGCACATCAAGTGGCCCTCAGCTATGAGAAGAGAACAAAATATCACCCTCTTTTATTCCTAAAAAACCCATAAAAAACAAAACACATAAATCGGCACCCTTTCGCTTTTCTTTCTTTCAATTGCTCAGAGCTCACAGAGCACAGCGAGCTGCATTTTCAGTGCGGGCACGCAGCAGCGCACGTTAACGAGAGACACACGACTCATAGATGCTGTTCTTACTTACGGCGGCCAGGCAATTCAGAAAGCAGTTCAGACGAGGATAATCACTGTAACATTAAGGCTCTTCAATAATGGCTAGCAGGGGTAATGTAATGCAACATTGTCATTAGCAGCTCTCAAAGCATTCTGTTTAAGACCTGCCACACAAATGAGCTCCAACAAAAAGCTTCTTTCAATTTAAACATGGTTCTCAAAGGTTCACAGCTTCTGTCTATGCAGTAACCCAATGATATAAATCTTGCTATTTCAGTAAGAATCCAGCAGTGAAAACAAAGGCTTAAATAAAAACACCCCCCCCCCCCTCCCCGCTATCTGATAGAGGAGATTAGATCAGTTTATACTCGTATATAAAATGGATCTGCCTGTTATACACCTCTAAGCTTATAAGCACCACGCCGTTCTCATGAAACACACACACACACTCTGGCACAAGACCCTCGCACTAATTGGATTTTAGAACTTCTAATAATAATAATAATGCTCAAAATAATTTGTTATAATCTCACCATATTGATAGAATATCACAACCTGCCCCCCCCCCCCACTTTGCTGATCTTACTCAAGACAGTGTATTGAACTAGGGAGAAACTGTTTATATAATGAATGGGGCAAGATGACACTGCATTTTGAGTTGTATGTGTGGGGGGGGGATGGTCAAATTAACCCAATCATTGATAATTAGCAAGTGCAATAAGAACCATCTGTATAGACTCCTAACAGGACTACCATTAACAAAACAAAAATAACTGCAATGCCTCAAATAATTTATATATTAGTATGAATTACGTAATTTGAATACATGGAGATTATAAAATACTGGTTCCTTACTGGAGGACTACTTATTTACTGGAGGAAGACAATGACGATTTAACTCACATCTATGCGGCACATAACAGGAATCCTCATTGTGTTCAGTGTCAGATGCCTAAGGCGCATGATCTCACTGGTCAGTTTCATTTAGTGGTTAAACATCAGAAGGATGGACTCGTTTAAGGCCTCTAAGGAGGACTTTGTCACTCTTTCCATGGCAGAAGAAAATAGTCATGCTTAATCCCTCTGTCATGTTTAGTGCTTCTTGTTTTTCAAAAAGGGAACATGAAAGAAAATTATACTTGTCAATTCCAGAAACCCGCGACCCAGTAGGAGAAGCGGTTTGGAAAATGGATGGATGGATGGATGGATGGATGGAATTCCAGAAACAGTTATTTGATTTATTTGGGAAAAATCAGGTTTCAATTATGCTACAAAAAGACAAACACAGATTTACGTTCAGCAGAAATAAAATAAATTAATTAAAAAAAACACACAAAAATGACAGAATGAGAAGAGCATCAAGATCTTTTTTTGTGTGATATTCCACCCCTTCACTACTCTTCATACGGCCTATGTGTACTCGCTGGGAAGCAAGCAGAGATTGTCAGTGGCTAATTAAGGTCTAACGCGATGCCTTCTAGCATGCGGCAACTGACCGGCCTTCGGTTTTCAGGGTAGACGGAATTTCCTACAATCCCTACCACCTCCAAGTGGGGAAAGACTGAGTTACCAGAACAATTCCCAAACAGCATGCTGCCCAAATTCAGGAGAGAAAATCACCAGGAGAGGTCATTCACCACACACCACAGATAGAGCAAGCAGGGAGTTACGCTGTTTTCAGTGCACGAGAAAAATCTAACAAAAACACTTCATTTATTTTGGATAAATGGACAAATCAATCTCTTTAACGTCATTTGCTTTCAAACATTTACAAGGGAAGACCCGGGAATGAGACACAATAAAAGAAGCTATTTAATTAAATGTTTCATCTAATTCTTAAGAGTATATCTTTTTTCTAGAGCCACTACAGTAGTGGTTTGCTCCTTGCAAGACCTAGAAATAAAAGACATCAATTGAAGTTGCCCATAAATCTATATGAATCTATTATTCATAAGAAAAATCTGTTACGTTCATATTTCAGCCACAGGCTAATGAAAGGCAGGAAGGATTGTTGGATGTTAGAGGAGAGTGAGAACTGATAGAGAAAGTCAAATTAACTCTAACCAAGGAAAGAACCCAACTAGCAAACTCACAGCTGAATAAAAGCTTCAAATAAGATTAACAGTTGGTATCAGTGACAAAAACAGTAGTTTGCACTCCCATTGTTCATAATCCTTATCCTAACTGGATTTGCCAAGCCGTATACTATGGCACCCCCTTAAGAAAATTCTTACTTCAGTACCGCTGCACAATTATTCAGCAGAGTAGTTTAAATACAGCTTGCTGTGGTGATTAAATGCAGAAAATAGAGAATTTTTTCTTTCCACACTGTCATTTTAGAAACTACTTTATAACTTTGCTTTACAAATTCATACAAATTGGAGAAGTAGGTAACTTTACAATGCTTAATGATTTAAACCCAGATATAGTTCTTTTTTGTGTGTGTGTCATATATATATATATATATATATATATAAAGAGAAGTTATTTCATGTAATTTAAAAAATCATCTTTCTACTGAGAAGATGATTTCATAATTTAATGGATACAAAGTACTTCAGGGTTCCTTTTACACTGTTTAAATTATTAAAAATAAAATACTTTCGCTTGAAATTCTCTCTATATTTCTAAGGAAGCCAATGTACATTAGTACATACAAAGCTGACACACAGCTCACACAGCTATCAGTGCCTCTTTGTCCTGCAAAAGTTCCAACAGAACCGTGATGGGCATGTGTGTATATTTTTAAACAGGGATGCTCAATTTAGCTTTACTGCTTGCTATAAATGGAGCAGAAGCTGGCCTGGCTGTAAGTTTCTAATGCAAACAGTAAAATAATTCCAGCAGCTGCTACCCCAGAAAGGTCAAGGGGGGTAACACAGTTTTGCCAGTGAAAAACAGATACACAAAAAAAAAAAAAAAAAGTTTATTAGCTATAATAAAAACAACAAATACACACATACACACGCACTCTTCATTCTCCCCGAGTTCTCTTGTAACAGATTGCAAGTCCCTCTTTTTGCCCACGGGAGAACAATAGCCCTGGGGCACTTGGGGGTGAAATCTGATGAGCGCGGAAAGAAAAGCTACCCGTTCACTGAGGCCTGTTGGAAAGGCGTCCGGCTCAGCCCCCCGCAAAAACCAGCACATACCTCCCCCATATTTAGGGAAGGTGCAAAGTAGCTTCACAAGAATAAGTAAGGCTATTTTTTCCCTCTCACTTTTCAGAATGAAAACATTATATTCGTAATGCAAAGTGCTTTAAGAGTGATAAGCGCATGACATAGACTTTAACAGTAGGCATTTTGGGCTGGCAGCATTTGAAAAACTGTGCAGTTCATTCTGCACTGTTCAGGTGATGAGTGTTAAGGGCACATCACCTCAAAAGCCAGTTTCTGACATCCCCTCCCTGAAGCATTTTCGAATAGATTCAGAATGCAGAATGGAATCTTGAAGGAATCCAGTTCTACTTCAGAGAAAAAAAAGGCAGTGGGCACACTGGGCTGAGGGGACAGATGGGGTAGTTTGAACCATTAGTTACCGTCGACCCGGCTTGTCCGTCAGGAAGGACAGAAGTCAACGTGGAAATTTTAATTGCATTTTTGAAAAGCATTTTAACTTCTTGCTGCGTTTCCCCGTTGCCATGGCAAGGGGAAGTCAAGCGTCACAACAGATTAATTAGCCAGGTCTCCTCCCCAGTTTCTCCAGATTCAGCTATACTGCTAGTCTACAGCTTTCAATTAAAATATTCATTCAACAACATTCCAGTCTATGATGATGCACAGGCAGGCATTAATGCTGGGATCAACACAGAATGAGAAGCTGGCAGCCTAGAAAATAAATTATTCAAAATGAATAATGTGTAGAAAAACGACTCTCCTGAATTCCCATCAGATTTTTTGATTGCCACTGCTCATTTGTCTCATGTTGCTTTACGGCACTGAATAACAAAGCAGCCACTCCCCGTTCGATTTCAGATTTTTTAGGCTGAAATGTACTTTTGGTGATTTTTGAACTGAAATGTAATGAATATTTTAAATGTAGAATGATAAAGCCTGTTAAATACCTCGAAAATATTTCTCTATGTATTTATTGAGCTGAATAAACAAATTGTTCTCCTCTGCTGATCTCCATACGTTATCATACTTTTATTATATGACGCGCCTGTGATCTTGAGAGATGACTGCAGAAGTCACTTTCATTGTTCTCCTAATTCCTCAAGTCAGTACAGGTCACACCTGTTGTTTCTGCTTGGACTCAAATCTACTAATACACTATTAGGCATGGACTGGTATTCAGATACACCAGAAGACAATTGTTTGTAGTGTATTATTAGACTACATACTAGGTACTGTATTCAGGTTACAGATCTCCCTATTCCTTAATCTTACCCTTGTCATTAGCACCAGCTGCTTTAACGGCTGTATGGTCCTCTGTTAGCATACATGTTCCACCAAGTAATTTTAATCAGAGTGCAGTGGAACGTTCACACTGGGCAACGTAATCACATTTCAGGAGTAATTTTACTGGGTAGGGAATATCGAAAAATATTCAATATTTGTCCTGCATAAAAGACCGACGCAACTTGCATTTTATAATCAGCAAAAGTGAGAGTAAAACCTGAAGGTGGCCTCAGTGGCAGTGGCATCAAATGTACATTTTCAGCCATCGCCAGGTTTATAATTCATGAGATCACGGGCACCCTTGGCCTTCTCCTGTCTGTTCGTCAGCAACGTTGAGAGAACCTTGCCTGGAGAAAGGACTAGCAGGGAGATGCCCCAATAGGATTGTGGATTCTTTCAGAACTTTCTCTTCCACCCCTCCCCATTTTATTTGAACCCCAATCCAAACCTTTCCAAAAATCACCGAATGCAAGCTCAACAGACAACTGAGCAAGACAGGAGAAACCCACCCACGGCCAATGTGTCTGGGCCCAGATCACTGTAGCTTTTGATATGCATATCTCTCTTTGCATGCAAAGACATTCTGTGCTGGCATCACCATAGGAAAAAAGACAGAGAGAGGAGGCAGGACAATGTGCACAATGATGACTGCACGGTTGAAGAACGGAAAAAAAAGGTTTTTATAAAAATGCACAACAGTCTGACTAATCCAGGTCCCACAAACAGTGTCCACTATCAAAGGGAGTCAGACAGGGCCCTTTGTAATTGGGTAATTTGGGCAAAAGAAAATAGATCCTTTGGTACATAGAGCCACAGTAAGCCGTTGGAGCTTCAGTTTTACAAAAAAGAAAAACTCATATTAAAAGCTAAAATTTCAACTTCAATCCTGTATGCACTTCTGTCTTGCCCAGACTTTGCAATGTTTCAGTTTTTTCTTTACATTTTAAATAGATGCTGCTGGAGCATTACTGGCCAAAATAAGCACTGGTCCTTTTATCCCTGCATTAAGTAACCCCTAACAGGATGGCTGGATTTCAGCAAAACACATAGCGAAATGCTGGCTGTTCATTGCCTGAATTAGAACCTACACTGTTTTCCATGGGGCAAGCTGGTTTCCTTTATTTATAATAGTTTTTAAAAAAGCAGTGGAAGGTCCAGGTTCTTTGGATTTTTCTGCTCCAAGACACTTGGCAATTACTGAGCGGAACAGCAAAAGGTGCAGCAGAAAGCACTCTGAACAATTCCATTGAACTCTTTCTGGGCCCATCCCAGCATACTACTCAGGCAGACCATGAGCTCATTTTCATTTTCCACCCACACTCACCATGCCGCCTCTCTTCCATCCAATCCGAATTGGATTTAAAGTAAAAATTTAAATCTAAAACAGGCATGCATATCGGCCTCTCTTAGTTGACCTCTTTTTCATTCTCTTTTAGAGCCTTTGGCCAAAGCAAATAGTCGGAATAACAGCATGGAGACATTAAGCACACTCAGCAGACTCAGACCTCATGTTCAGAAACATGTCAGCAATTTGAGTTTGGGAATTTTATTTATATATTTTGGGTCTGCGAAGAAAGAAAAAAAAAACCACAATGGTACCAGTCCGTGAAGTACATCATGCATGAGGAAACAGAGTGTCTACCCTGAATCTTTACAGTCTATGGTTATCTTAACTTAGCAGTTGTAGTATTTACATATTAATGATGTATGTTCATTGCCTTTCGGATGGTGTGCTAAGTAATGCATTCAATTTCAGTTATATCTTAATCTTGCCATGTGATTAATTTTGTCAATATTTTCTTTTCTAGAATCTGGGGACACAGACAGTGTGGTGGAATTTTCCAGCTCAACATATTGGTGGACACTAATGTCAGACCTGAGGACTTCAGAAGATAGCTGTCAAAGGCACTGTCAGAAGAAGTCCCCTTCATTCCCCATGCTGGATAAATGGTTCTTGGGAACACTAACAGGATAACCGTGACTGGAGGCAAAAGGGGGAACGGTACAGTGCCTACTGGCTCCCCGAAGTGCAACTCATCCAAAGAGGACCATATAGATCCTGTGGTAGATTCTGGAAATCTGGTAGAAGCCAGACACACTGCTTCAGACTCAAGAGCATGAAGTGTCTCCTTGGGAGGAGACTAAAACTGCGGAATCTATTCTCTTCCCAGCGCCAAGCCTCTTAGAGATACAAGAGAGTCCAGTTTGGGTCAGAGCTGCGAGTCCAACAAAACAAAACGGATTCTACATTGCTAGGGTTCTTCTGGTACTCAAGTGGTATTTTTGTATGGGTGGCTAAAATCACAGAGCTGGATTTTTTGCATGCATTTTTGCCATGGTGAAACCTTTGAAGGCATGAACACAGGAGACCTGGGGACACGCCAGGAGGAAGGCAGCACAAGTGAGGATTGGTTAGACAAACGCTGCTCTGACAGGACGTAGCCCAGCAGCTTCCAGATCATACTGATCACCTATTTCTGGAAAAGGAGCAAAAATTTCAGAGACCTCATTGGTATCTTACTGGATACCCGAGGCTGGTAGAAGATCCACCTGTTCTTCCACATCAGGTATCACAAATTCTTATACAATTCATATTTTCTGCTTCAGTGAACAAATGCAATTTGCAATAAGACGTGGTGAAAGGAGGGCTACAACCTCAAAACATAACCAAAATGCTACCTTTTATATTATTTCAGTTTATCACACTAGGTCAGTCACACACACATAGCATTCATCAACTTACAAGAAGGGGAAAAATTAAGTATTTAACTTTAGTAAATGTGTTTTTAACGCGAGAGAAAAAAAAAACGCACTGCATATTACTAGTTTAGCCGCCTTTTTGAAATTCATAGCTTTAGTTAGGTTTTCATAAACATACTAAACCTGCTTTAGAAAGCTACTTAACTTACACTAACCAAGAGCTCCTGGTTCTACTTTAAACAGCTCTGTTTTTGTGTGGTGACTATCTGGGTTTCAGTTTGGTGTCTGTGGGGGTTTCTGTCATCAATAAATGTATATGGTGTTGATAGCATAAATTACTGCCAGTACCTCTACCCATTTAGTTTAAAATGCAGAGGTTCTTTTTAAATGCTACTGCTCTGATCTTTACTTTTGGAGCAATAGTAGCTTTTTTCCCCCTCCTCGAGCGCTAAGGGATTAATCTCAAACATCAAAAGTAGACATGTGAATCCAGGAGAAAAGAAATCATTTCACAAGGGCAAAAGACAAGACTGGTTGTACAACATTTAATCAACAAGGCTTGACTTTGTTCACCCCGAAGTCTGCTGTTAAAAGCTACACTGAAAGGCGACCTCCACACAAGCAAGCTCACTGAGAAATCTGTAAAACAACCAAAGCTTGCTATTATGTTACACAAATTGAGTCCTAAAACAGGGCCCTAATTCAGAGGAACTCCAAAGTTTAAGAATGTGTCTTATCTATTTACAAGGCTGAATGGAACCCTATAGTCACTTAAGGTACTTTTTATCATACATTCTGTAGGAATGTTTTGATACTATAATCTTTAAAAGGATAACAGCAACATCACACAGTTATAACACATTTCTTTGTTCTGAAACTCCATCTCAGGGTTAATTTCTTTCTATCAACAACAATCAAAACAGTCTCTCTTAAAATTGTTGCCCAGCTAAAATTTCATGCATTTACAGAAGATTATAAAACCAATTCATATGAAAAAAATATGAGGCAGTCACCGGCATATATTCCAGACACACACACACACATATATACAGGAGATAAAAATTTGAAATATACCCTAATCACCAGCACAACCAAAAGTCTTATATTATGTAAATACCATGTACATTTTCATGGAATATCAGCATTCATAGCCTGTTCTGATGGTTCTTCCAACCCTTTCTCTACAGAGATTTCTGAGAGAATCCTCCTGTTCAGCATGATGTGCAAGACCTTCCTCCGCTTCTTCACCAGAACATGGCTACTCCTTGGTTTGAGCTCCATTACTGCTTCCTGTCCTTCTTCGTGTCGCTGTGATGGGACCTTTGTCTACTGTAATGATCGGAACCTAAACTCCATCCCAACAGGCATCCCACGAGATGCCACTATCCTCTATCTGCAAAACAACCGCATTCACAGTTCTGGCATTCCTGCCGAGTTGCGGAACCTCAACCGTGTGGAAAAGATCTACCTTTACTGTAATAACTTGGATGAATTCCCCACCAACCTGCCTGTAAGTGTTAAAGAACTGCACCTGCAAGAAAACAATGTTAGGACTATAACCCATGCCTCACTAGCACAGATTCCCAACATTGAGGAGCTGCACCTGGATGACAACTCTGTATCAGCTGTCAGCATTGAGGAGGGAGCCTTTCGTGATAGCAACCATCTTCGATTGTTGTTCTTGTCTCGCAATCACCTGAGCACTATACCGTCCGGATTGCCTATGACCATTGAGGAGTTGAGGTTTGATGACAATCGAATTTCCTCCATCTCAGAGCAATCGCTGCAGGACCTTATAAACCTGAAGCGACTAATTCTTGATGGGAACTTGCTAAACAACAATGGCATAGGCCAAATGGCTTTTCTGAATCTTGTCAATCTGACCGAACTGTCATTGGTGCGCAACTCCCTCACTGCCCCACCTGCTAACCTGCCAGGCAACAGCCTGGAGAAGCTGCAACTACAGGACAACCACATTAACTGCGTGCCAGTGGGGGCCTTTGCGTTTCTACGACAGCTGTACCGCCTTGACCTGTCTGGAAACAACCTAAGTAGCTTGCCGATGGGTGTCTTTGATGATCTGGACAATCTCACCCAACTGCTGTTGCGAAACAACCCCTGGTACTGTGGCTGTCATATGAAATGGGTACGGGACTGGTTGCGGTCGCTACCCTCAAAGGTCAGCGTACGAGGCTTGATGTGTCAGGGCCCTGATAAAGTCAAAGGAATGGCCCTTAAGGACTTATCCACAGAGCTGTTTGATTGCACGGGCACTGATGTCCCCCCAACATTTGATACAAGCACAGTTTCAAACACACTGCCCCCATCAAGAGGTCAATGGCCTCCTTTCATTACCAAAAGGCCAATAGTTAAGGGGCCCGATCTCAGCAAGCATTACCGGAGCACTACGCCATCAGGTAGGAAACTCATCACTATAAATGTTAAGTCCAGCAGTGCAGAGACTGTTCATATATCCTGGAAGGTGTCACAGCCAATGACTGCATTACGTCTCAGCTGGCTGAAGCTGGGACATAGTCCTGCCTATGGGTCCATCACAGAGACCATCGTTCAAGGAGAAAAGACTGAGTATTTGCTGACAGCCCTTGAACCGGATTCCTCTTATCGGATATGCTTGGTTCCCATGGAAACCAGTAACAGTTACCTGTCAGATGAAACGCCGGTCTGTATAGAGACTGAAACCGGATCTCTAAAAGCATATAACCCGACCACCACCCTCAACAGAGAGCAAGAGAAGGAGCCCTACAAAAACTCCAACCTGCCTCTGGCTGCTATTATTGGTGGAGCTGTTGCTCTTTTGGCCATCATCATGTTGGCACTCGTGTGCTGGTACGTCCATAGGAACGGGTCACTCTTCTCCAGGAACTGCACATACAACAAGGGCCGCCGAAGAAAGGACGACTATGCAGAGGCAGGGACAAAGAAGGACAACTCTATCCTGGAGATCAGAGAGACCTCTTTTCAGATGATACCAATAAATCATGGACATATGTCCAAGGAGGAGTTTGTGATACACACTATTTTCCCACCTAATGGCATAAGTCTATACAAGGCTCCACAGAGTGAAAACAACAGCAGCAACAGAAGCTATAGAGACAGTGGAATTCCAGATTCAGACCATTCCCATTCATGATAGTGAATAAGTATCAAAAGACATTTTATTATAAATACATGACTTGAAAACTGATTGGTCTTTTGCAAAACACTGGATTAAAAAAGACTGAAGAAGCAATGTTCTGTACATTCGCCATATAATTTATATTTAAGAACTTTTTATTAAGGAAAAGTTTTAAAATTGCAGGCCATCACTGAGCCATCGGTGTATGTTGTCATCAACTGCAATTCTATATTTTAGAAATTTGTAGTAATTTGTACTGTATTTTCCTTGTTTTAGGTTTCAGACCAATTAAAACTTTGTGCTCTACTGAAATATGATGACTTGTCAACTGTGAAAGTGGATTTTCATTACTGTGTTAAACAATCAAGATTTAAAGAGACATTAAAACCTTGTAGTATAAGCACAGGTAATTTTTCACTTTGTTATTGAGACTTTCAAAAAATGAGGGGAAAAGACAAGTGTCATGAGAAGGTAGATCATGGTAGATTTAACCACCAACAAAAAAGTATATGTCGTCAATTCTTCTCTAGGACAGAAGGATGATGGCACAGACGCTGAATGTTTGGGGGCTTTTCTTTGGAATTTGAATTGAGAGTTCAAAGGATTGTTAAGCTTTATTTCTGCTTTATTTGACTTGCAGAAATCGATTTCACATTCATTCGCAAAGCAGAAATGCCAGTGAGTAGCGAGTTTAAGACCATGTACTTGTGCAAAAAGGTAGCCTTTGGGATTACAGCACAGAGCAAATTAAGCACATTGATCATTAAAAGGACAAGTTATTACTAATGGGGTATGGCTGACACAGAAGAAGCTCAGTGTTAGTATTGGTGACTTCATCAAGGAGAAACTACAATACAATATCCTATAGTGCAGTGTACCATATGTCATTGTGAACGTTGCCCTATAGATATTATAATAATCTGGGCAGAAAAAAAAGTTACAGTAAAAACAACATTTTGGCTTTTGAATAGTGTCAGCTTTTCTATTATTACTGTTATTATTTTCTATTATTTTTCAATTCAAGCCACTTTTTGTTGCCACAATTTAAGACTATTGTTCTTTACAACCGAAACCAAAGTGCATTGTACGCCCTTTGGCCAGTCTTGTATGTGCCTTGATCAAATGCTTATCGTATTTAGCTTTTTAAGAAAACCAGTGACTTTTTCATACACACTTGAATATGATAAAATATTGGTCATATTGCAGAATAAAAAAGTGGGAAAAAAAATAAAATCAAACCCTGTGGTGTTTCTTACCCTCTCCTTATTTGATCTTCACGGACAATTCAATTTCCTCAGCATTACAAATCTTGCTAATGGCTGGGTTCGAGAAATATATTCCCCTTCCTCTGTGAAGTGAGAATTCTTGCCAATAAAGTTCTGTTATGACTGGACAAGATGCCATTTGCATTCACAGGGCAGCTAAATTAGCACGTCGAAGAATCGCAGGATTCAGTCTGATAAACCTCCCAGGCACCAGGAGAAGATACAGCTAATGACTAGACACCATGCAGGATATGGCACAGGTCCTACTGGGCCTGTCAAAATGGCAGCCTGTTGTGCAAAAAAAAAGCTACAAACTCTCACTCTAAAATCAGCTTACGCCTCATGACTGGAGAAAAAAAAAAAAACACTCTTGATAATCTTCATCCATGATGCATGCAAAGACAGACTGAACTTTACTTTCACGTTAAATGAATGAAGTGTCATCTCCAAATATTAACAGACAGTACTCATAATTTTGTTATGTATTATAGAACTTGCACACAGTTACCCACAGTTACTAACTATAAACCAAAGAGTCATGATAATTAGATAAATACCTTTGTAGTATTTCAAAGCAAAAAAAAAAAATGTAAAGATGAATACTAAATCAACTTACATGAAAGAACTGTCAAAGCACAAATGTTAATTTTATTTTACACTGTATACTATTTGAGTTTGGGGAAGACAACAAATAAACAAATAAGTACATCCACCACAGCACTATATGCATCTCTGAATGAAGGAAAGATTAAAAGACTGCGTTGCCTCTAATCGTTCACTGTTTTTTATGCTGTTAAATGGGGGCCCCCACTCACATCAAGCCATGTCTATGGATGAGATCACTGCAATTTCATAATTTCACACCACAGCCTGCCTCTTGCCTTCTACATTTACTTGTACACTTCCGTTATTGATGGACTTTTGGATTTATGCGTATCACTCTGAGGCACCCTCAGTGAGAAGCATTTTTCCCCATTTAAAAAACTAGAAAAAACAGCATCCTATTATTTGTTCACTAATGCAGGATGATCAGTAATGAGAGTCCCTATACAAAGGAAACTGTGTTCATCCAACAATCAGCATATTGAGCTTGAATACGTCAGTCAACCAATTCACTGCAGGATGCTGATCTTATATAATTATACAGGACTGACATTGAAACTTCTCAGGACCTTCTCAGAATCTCATCACATGCTTCCATACACCTTTGCAACTCAAAAACTTATTTTTACATCTATTTATAAATTAAGTACCCTCCAGACATCTTGCCATACTGATATAGCTGTCTTTTTATCATATTCCTCGGGAGTAAAACAAAAATATGTTGCATCATCCCGTAAAACATTCAGTACTGTCAGTGCTGTGTTCATTTGAAACTCCAGAAATTTGAAAGAGCAAGTACTCCCAATGCCAGCTTGAGACCCAAATCCTTTGAAGGCAACTCCATGAAAGTGATCAAAAGCCCTTATGGCTTGTGTACAGTGCATGGGTCACACGATAAAAACTATCAAATCAAGAAAAAGAGGGTGGCAGTTTTCAAAGGCAAAAAAAAATTAAAATGGAAAACACATTTACACTCCGTGTTAAACCAGAGTATACCCCAGAGTACCAGAGTACACCCCACACACACATTTACCATAATTGCTTATCTGCAGACCATTTTTAATGAAAAGCATACATGAGATCTATACACAGTTCTCCTCAGTTTACGATGAAAAGGGTTTTATACTTTAACAGTATTCATGTTGATGGGTAACACTGCGTTTTAATAACCTGCATTACAGACAAAATGTTATTCCATTTTTCCCTGACCTATTTCTTTTGGTATATGTGGTAATAATAGAAACTAATTAAAGGCATGATGTTTTCAATGACCAAAATAATAGCGTGCCATTTAACATACCCGGATAGCTCAGTTACTTCAATTACCTGATTTGGATGGAAAACTATTAACAAAGATGCTGGGTTATAATGGGATAATTGTTTCAGAATGACAGAGGAAAATAATAAATTTAAAGAGTACTGTTTTATAACAATGAACTTAAAATTAAATTTCTAATAATAAAAATATTAGAAATCTAATTTCTAATAAAACCAAAATTGAAGGATTTTGTCTTTATGTCCTACTTCATATCAATTCTTATGGAAACTACCAACATAAACAGGTCAGGTGACTATTTGCACAGCACAGTTCTCCTATTTTTTCCTTAAAAGAAAAAGAAGCCCTAATGAGGCTGTTTTTGGTCTCTTGCATCCTGTTCAAGACATCTTGCACATCAAAGCATCTCATTTATGTCTTATGAATGCTAAGAAGACCTGAGGTCAGAAACCAACCAAGCTCAGGGTTCTCGGGTGCCTTTTCCAACCAGCCAGCCCCAGTGCCATGACAAAAGCTTCAGCAGGAAGCCTAAAGTGACAAACCAGCACTAGGGGTGGGCGATATGACCTAAAATGATCATCATGGTATTTTTCACTTTTTTGCATGGTGACGGCATTATATCATTGTATTACTTTTTTCCAAGTTTTTGGAGGAGTAGCATGTCCTGTTCCTTTTGCAGCTAAATTTCAAAAAGACTTTATATATATATATATATATATATATACACACTTTAATTGCTATTACAGTTGGGTTTGGGGAGTTTCTTTGAAAACACGTAAAAAGTGGCATGTAAAGCTCTCGTATTTATTTCATAATTATCAAAATTAACAATGCAAAGTTTCAGCCGAAAACTGTGCATTTTACAGTTCATTTAACAAAAATAAATTAGTCACTAATTTAAAAAAATTAGTGACTAATTTTTGGTTTATAATCGAATAATTGAGATTTGCCATAAGATTTCCTGCATGTGCGAGAGTCTGAAAGCGTGTGTGATGCCAGATGCATGAGATTTGGAAACCCTGAAAATGTACGTTTTTTTATTTCACTTGAGTTGATTTGCTCAAAATAAACTTTACTTTATACGGTTGTTCAAAAAACAGAAACTTTGACAAATATGAAAACACCAATAAGCTATATCCATTTATCTAACATCTAATAAAAAACATACTTCATTCAAAAATTTTTCAGCTGTATGATTTCAAGACAGAGCAGCCACTATGATAGAGATATTACGGCTTTTTGGTTGAGGGTGTTAGATTCGCTGCTGATATTAACGCTGATGGCGCATTAGGATAAACAAAAGCACTACATACGCCAAAGTACGTCTTGCTTGGAGGTGAAAGGGGTTTGATCTTCATTGGTGTGGGAAACAGGCGGTTATAGAGTTAATTGGGTAGTTGTGCCTTGTACCATGCACCTTGAATGAAGGCATTGGCATATATACTGTATATGCTGAAATATTTTACTTTTTTAATTTGCTACAATACATATATTCAACTAAGTTATTATTGTTTAATGCGTTTAATTGCACAAAATTTGTTTGAAATCTGTTTTTGAATTTGTTAATGAGCTATCAGAATATAATGTCAGTATATTTAACAGAATATTTAACAGATAAAGCCGTTACATATAGAAGAACAAATATTCAGATTACAACTGAAGTTTGGAAGAAAATAAAATGTTTTATTTTTATTAATAGGCTGTTGGTAATGGGCTCTTGACTTCTCGCGGTGTTAACGGTATAGTGCAAATCCATATCGTAGTGCATAATCACACTGGTGTACCACCCACCCCTAACCAACACCACACGAGTAGCACTCTACTTGCTTCCCCATTAAAGCTACCTCTTGGACTGTACTCCACGCCAACTATGGCCACATTCCAGGAAGCCACCACCATTAGGCACAATTTTAAAAAAGTAAAACCATAACAAAAGTGACATTAGTACCTTAATATGAGAGAGGACTGAGAAAATATTTATGCATATATTTGTCTGCAAGTGGTGTGTATGTATGTGCTTTCCCATTGCAGGAAGCTTTTTCAGGAACCAGGAACTTAAAAACTTGGCCTGATGACAGTTCTCTGAGGTAATTCCTGAAACCTTTTTTTTTTTAGTTCCCATCTCAGAGTAGGCACTTCATTCAACTACTGGGTGGGGGGAATAGCGATAAACTATGTTGACCACATCCAGCTTTGGCTGAGCATATTGCAAGATTTAGATTTAAAATTCTCTTCTCCTCCTAGACGTGGGAAAAATATTTGATATTAGGAGTTTAAAAATTCTTCTATGTATTGTAAGAAATCGATTATTATGGTACTACCGATCTGTAATGTCAGAAGGAGTTATCTGCGTTGGCACACAAATCTCTAAAAATGTACAATGGCAAGGGAAGGCTCATTAACATTCATAAAGGAAGTACCTCCTGATGATCACTGTGCTATGATGGTGATCTCTGCACTACTCATTCCTGCTTTGTAGGGCAAGATGCTCCCTATAACGATCAAGATAATGTTTGTGCTACAATGCTTTCAGAAAATGTCCCTCTCTCGCAGTGCAAAATGGTTGTTCTTTTAGCTAGCTACAGTACCAATGGTCAGGATTCTGAGGTAGCCAACTAGCTAGTAAAAAGTAATGTTAGCCTTAGAGATGAGCATCGTTCCAGTGTATCAATATTGACCGATATTTAAATTTTAACAGAAGTCAAAAGTCAGCAGCACCAGAGCCTAAGACAAGTACTAAATTAATGGAGATGATTGCACTGAAAGAACAGCCATGTTCTGTAGTGGAGGACGAGGGGTTTCGTCGGCTCATCCAATACTTAAGAGGTCTCAAAGTATCGGCCCTTGACATTTATAATTTATTAATAAATCCAGCCCGTAGCTCAATTTTTCATTGTCAATCAGATCTAAATCTGCACTGGTAAGCTCTGCAAGTTTCACTGCTGACAACCAAACTGAAGATTAAAATCGAATCTTTCCCTAAATAAGTCTTTCATATGCATTGAATTGTTCCCTAAATAATTACTGTAATCGAATTCGTTACATTGTACACTGCTATTTTATACATTACGACAATTAGAAAAATAATAATAAAACGTATAGGTCTACTAAGAGTTCTGCAGGAGTAGTCTTAGCATGTGGGATTGCAAAAAAACAGGCAAAGTACTAACTAGTAAGCACTAACTAGTAACCAAATCTGAAACTACATAGCCACCACCAATCAAACAATTCTGGCCCATCCAAAAAGGGCTCTATTGCCATTCTAAGAATGTACACTCCACACACCTGTGGTTGTTAGGCTGATGTACGACATACACGCGCACACACACACACACACTTAAAACAATTTTGTGTGGTTTCAGTCAAATAGATCACACAAATGGCAGCACACCCAACTGCCTCCAACTGCTAACATTAATGCATGTCAGTCGTTAAGTCATTTAAATGATTTTTTTTTAAAAAGGTGATACATCTCACAATGGCTTTTTCTGAATAAACACATTGGCCTCCCAAGAACTTAATCGACTCTACACCATTTGATGAGGAAGTCTGATCCTGGAATAGTTATTTCATTCATTACAAAGGCCCTTTGCATTACCATGTATCGATTTGCTAAAGAGGCTGTTGACTCTTGGGAGTGGAAGAGCAGAACAGAAGGGTGGTTCCAGCTTCCCACCCATCCCTGCAGCTATCCTCAATATTAATTATCGCCTTAGATAGATCTGCTGAAGTCAGCTGCACAATGCTGCACTTAACAGCATATGCGAATCAAGACGGCACAGAACTTCAAGATGTGACAGCACCAGCAGCACTAGAAACATTCAGCTCAGTAACATGCTAAATCACATAACCATCTCTATTAGCATTCCAGAAACCTTTGAAATACATCAAAAAATTGCCCTTAGTGTCATTTTGACTAAGAAATCCGCCCCTCCCCCCTTAAAACCACAAAAGCTGGCCTAAAAGTTGGACATTCAGATTTCAATATAATGTAAATTTTATTGTGCCTGAAAGTTCATTTATTTTCCTTAATGTAAGTTTACAGGGAAGCATTTTCGTTACTTTCCAGTCGTTGCATGGTCTAGATTCCATACAACAAATCCAATTTTAAGTTTTAACAAATGAATAAATAAGATGCATCTATCCTGGAAATGTCTTTTTGGAGATTCAGGCTCAGTCTCGGCGACACCATCTTTCCCCACAGTACCATGTCACATAACAGTTCTTGTAGCAGATCTCCTCGCCTTCATTTTCGCAAACATGCCGGCACGCCCCTTGGGGGCGACAAACGCGTCTGCGAACCTGGCTAGCTCAGATGACGCTCTCCTTCAGCAGCATCGACTGCTTTCATTACTGTAAATGCGCCCTGTCACAATTCATCAAGGCTCTGCCAGACCCGTGAAAGCACTTTAGGGCATTCTCACCACCCCCTTTCCAACTCAAGTAGCTCTGTCACCTGAGAGCAATGTCACAGCGCTAGAGTAAAGGTACCTGAAGTGTACAAATATGGACACAGCCAGGGACAGGCAGAAATGGGGGAGATTGTGAAAGCAATCCTCACATCCCCTGTGATTTTTTTTTTATTGACCTTGGAGAAACAGTCCGATGGACTGCAGAAAGTTTTGAAACAAAAGACCAAGGTGCAATTTTTAATTTCATGGAACTTTAGGAATGAGGGAATGGAGCAGAAAAAAATCCCTGTTGGAGAGGAATCCACCAAAGCAATTTCAATCCAATGATCCTCTCCAGAGTCAAAAGACATAAAGCCACTCTAATCCTGCTCTCTCAGCTGCTTAAGACCTGCCTCTAGCTGCTGGGACCCAGAGGACAAGCGCTTCAAAGACTTTGCGAGGACCGTGCTTGGTGACACTGTCCTTCGAAGAGGTTTTAAAACTGACAGCTGCTTGTTTACCACTAGGGAAGATTTCCCCATCTACCTTCTTAGCAAAAGAAAAAAATATTAAAAACATATATAATGGGAGACACTGGGAAACTATACTGGCAGCTCAGAAATTAAATGCTATGATGGCCTCCATGTGCAACAGAGGAGAAGAGGTGTCAGGTTTGACTGTTCACAGCACTTGTGACTCTGTAACCGAAGACCAGCCTCCATTTCACCTAAGAAACAATATGGTTGGAAAAGGTGCAGAACTGGGTCGGGCTCCACTTCAGTCAACCTCACTAACCTATCAAATACAAGGAATAGAAAAACAGAAACAAAACACTGCGAAAAAAGCGGTTGTGGATAAGGAATATGACAGAGATAGAATAAAGCCAGCCTTGGCATTGGTGGAAAATACTGAACTGACAGGTTAATAAATTTTACTAATCTCCGGCTTACGTTCTGGAAGCTTCACAAAATCCTTGAAAAGAAAGCAAGTCATCTAGACACTGTGATGACTGTCGTAATTGAATTTGTACTAGTTTATGCCAGTGTATAAATATTGTAGACCGCAGTCTCTTTAACACAAGGATAAACAGACCCCATCAAACACAGCTCTGAGCTACATTGATTCCTGTACTGCTGCCGGAGGGACAGCCGTAATTAGATTTCTGACACCCATTTCCCAAGTTGTTTTCAAAATCACTCCCCAAACTGAGCTCACACATAGAATGTGCCCTCCCTGGAGAAATTAATCCGCAGCCAATATGCTGTAAAAACCCAAACTGCATACTGGGGAAAAAACAGCATGATTAAAAAAAAAACAATTACAGGATTTTAAGAACACCTAGTAAATTTATGGGTCTAGAAAACATTCAAGGTTCTATCATTTTAATCCACAATGACATTAGTGGCATGGGGGTGATAACAAAACATCTCAGATCAACTTACATGATATGTTCTAAATGAGTTTTCTGCTGACAATACAATCTGCAATGAAGTTTTTTCTCCATATCTTTCCAAGACAAATGTCATTGTAATGAGGCTATGCTTCTTTTAAATGTATTTCACTGGAGACTGTGGCCTATTCTCCACATTTTCAAATACTCAGTCAGTGTATTAGAGGCAGTTGGGGAAAAAACCAAGCTGATTGTTTTGCTGTCATCATACTACTCTGGATGTCCACCAGAATATTAATTTCTCCCCAAATCAAGTTTAGTACTCCGGTATGATCAAGTTTGTTTGTTTAAAGACACACAATTGTTTGTTAATTAAACAGAAGTTCTTTTCTTGCTAAGAAACAATAAATTGTAGTCTCCAATCAGTAGTCTTACACAATTGGAAAAAGGGACAGCAAGCCTTCAGTCCTTTTTAATTATTTTCCCCCACTTAAATATGCAGAGGTTTCATTTATAACCCCAGAAGAAGTTTTGAAAGAAGTCTGTGGGAAGATGGCAGGCCAATAATTCATTTTCTGTTAATAAGCATGATTATAAACAAGGAAAAGTCTTAAGTGATGTGGATAACTGAATGCATAGTGTTGGTTGTGGTGTCTTGTTAATGCGGACAACTAGAGGTAAGTACCACGATCATAGTGACCAAAATGACATTATCAGTATTATCTCTGTATTGTCAAAATTTGTAGAAAACCAATTCACAAACTGAAATAATTTCACCAGTATTTATACTGAAAACCATAAATTAGCAACACTATCCAATTTTTGTTTGCATGAACATTCAAATAACACAGCCAATACCTTTTGTAAACACATGAAAGCCACATCAAACATACATTAATATGAAAAACCTCCGGAGCAAAACAACAAAACAAACCCAATTTGCATGCTGCGCTTGGACACCTACATCTGGGAGACTGTTGCTAACTTTGGTTGATGCTGGACAGTATTTAATGTGAGATTTTCAAAGTGTGATAGTTAGCCACGGTTTCAATGATAATTAAAATGGTAATACTAACTGTCTGGAATTTTACCATGGTTTACCATGAAACCGATAACCGTTTCATAACCCCTACAGACAACACACATGCCGACAATCACGCATGAAAAGTATTACTTAATACTTAATACACAGCATTAATCTAAGAAAACTCACAGATTAATCAGAATGTTAAATGGCCTAGAAATATTCACTGGATGGGAGAACAGGTAATTTTCCCATAATGTAATAAAATATTTATTTTTATTTTAAAATATTTTATAAATAATGTATAAAATATCTAAATGTTATTTATATGGCAGCCACAAAAAAGCCTCATCTAAACAAATCTTTTCTGAGCACATGTTGTACAAGACCACTATAAAGTGAGTGGAAAGACAGTAATTGCAAGGAGAAGGCAATGACACCAGCATTTTGGCCAGTAATCATGTGGTTCTTCTTGAGAAAATGATTAGATAAATTTGAGTAGATAGACAGAGTAGATAGACAGAGAGAAAGGAAATACTTCAAATAGTCTACAAAATACACTAAAGTGGTGAGGTCAAAACCATTTCAAGGTGATAGATCAAGTAACATTGTTAAAAGAAGGTACTGGGAAGCCTCGAATGAATTACATAAACATTTCAAAATCAAAATAATCAGGGAATATTCATGATGGGAATAAACCAAAAATACCCCAATGCAAAGGTACTTCATTTCCCAGTTAGACTTCGGGGCGGGTTGGGGGTGAGAATAGAAATTGATCTGTCCATATGATGCAGGTCAAATGTTCATTGTTTCATTGGCAAAAAAAGAGAATTTAAACTGAGTCCATACACCAGATGGTCACTGATCCTGGAAAAACAGCTTAAGCTGGTATATGTGATTCCTTAGAAGCAGATATTTATGCACTGTTAATTTTCAGATATTAGTTAAGAAAGAGGGTTCAGCAACCACACAGCTTTCAAAAAAAGCTTAGAATGTCTGCCATTATCCTCAACATGAACATGCCATGGATGCATCAGGAAGGTTTTTCCGTGGTATTATCAGGGCTAAGATGTTCAATTTGTTTTTATGAGTGCCTAATCTCACTTCCTCGTAGATGTTTAAAAGACTGTACCTATCTTCTGTCATGGCATTTCCTCTTAATATTGGACCATTACTGGAGGTAATGGTCAGCTTTGTAATCAGTCTTCATGGTAACAAAATAATGCTCAATAAACATTTATCAGTTTTACCAATTATCCATCAATAAGAGCATAGGCTTATCAATTATTTCGGCCAATTTATTCTTCTGCATATATTTAGCAGTGACGTATTTACATGTGTTGGGAAATATGCAAATATTCTAACTTATAAACTGACACCGGTGTGCTATCACTGACGTTACTATTCCAAATCCTTCAAACACAATCAGTTTCACAGAAAGTGAAACCATAAAAAGTCTTACTGAAATTCATGGACTTATGACTCAACAATAATGATCTTAAGATGAAGCATTAGTACATACTTCATAAAATGAATACCCCTATAATGCATCCATTATTAATCATTTATGCAAATGTATAACAGCAGTAAATAACAGAATTAAGTACAGACCCTTTCAATGAAAACGTACTTTAAGGATATTTGAAAAAGCGTACTGCCTTCAGATGAAAAATCTACTGCACACAGGCCTCCAATCCTGCCAAACTGAGCCCTGCACTTCCCCATAATTTTTGGAGTCTACAAAGCACAACACAGCCACATGGTGCTCCAAGCCACTTTGCGCTTGGGCAAAAAAGGTAGGATCCCAACATTAAGCCCCACCTACTCAAAATGCAGATAGAAAGCAGCTTGAGGCAACACCACAGGCACACAGAAATTGATACGGAATGTGGGGATCGAAGGATGAGGGTTTTACTGCTTATTTTCAGAAATTTAAAAAAAAAAAAAAAAAACATCTAAAAACAGTTCATGGGGATCCACAAATCTGATTGATTGCAAATCAGTGAAAGTGCACCCATATCATGCAGGTAAAATACCTGTGAGCAACACTGGAGGCTGAAACTCTCTCTCACAGACACCTATACATTTTCATACCCTGACAATGAAAGATGAAGAAAAAAAAAATCATTAGACTGAAGTAAAGAAAGTAGTTGGGTAAAAATTCAAGGCCTTAATGGGGCATGCTGAATCAAGTGGTGACTTCTCCGAGATCTTGAAATGCGTTATATAAATAAAACGTAATATTAAGAAGCGTTTTTGACGAACTCATTGGCCATCGAAATGCGCATCCACACGAACACATGAAAACGATGAGAGCACACGAAACGCGATCTGGCCCGTTACCAAAGAACAACTGGCCCCCTGTGTCAGCCTCCTTAGTCTGAAGCTTTCAAGCAAAGTGGAAAGACAAACCTGGCATGCGGAATAAAACACAACAAATACAGAGAGACGATGCGCAAACAGGATGAAAAGAACAAAAAGCAAAGTCAAGCGAAACTGATAAGCCAATATGATCATCTGAATGAATTCCCCGTGTCCTGATCTAAAATACCTATGAATAAAATTACAATGGGGGAGAAAAAAAACCCACTCTTTTCTCCGTTTTGCACATTATCACTCATCTGAATGACAAAACGAGCTTACACAATGAATGTCACGGTTCATACAGAAAGACAATGCCCAAATAAAAAATTAATTTTATTCAACTAAGAAAGAAAGTCATTACATGCACAGTGAACAAAACACACTCTTATTCCGCCCCCCAAAATAATATCAGACATTATCAGGACATATTCTTGTTCAAATTTGCACATGCTACAAAGAGAACACTGTACTATGCAAATCATTAGTGTTTCTGACCACAGAATCAACACCCAGTGCATGAATCCCAGACTTATCCCGCCAATCCATGGGTTTAATATTGTATACTGTGGCCTCTGCTTTGTACAACCTAAGAACCTATGACCCTTAAGCAATTTTTAGTCCTTAGTTTCTTACAAACATTCAAGGTAATAGTACAGTGTTCACAGAAAATTGCATGTTTACCGATTACAACAATTAAGGTCAGACAAGATCGCTCCTTTGCCTTTAAGATCAGTCAAACAAGTGGGCTTCATTGCAATTAGATATGGAGCATTAAGTCATATCCTAAGACAATTTATTTATACATAAGGAGAACAGGATTTTCCAAATGATGCTTTAAAGTGGTAGACTACAGCACTAGCAGATGAATCTGTTCAACTGACCTTCTTTACTAAAGATAGCAAATGTAATAAATGCACCATAACATTTCAGCAAGAACCACTGTAGTTCATGCATGTTTATCAGTGCACTTCCAAGTCGTATGTGGATAAACTGATGCATTAATGAGCATTAATAGGACATACATCATCATCAAGATGCCTCTGCAGTCTTTGAAATCAAAAGGTTTTTGGAGTTATCATCATAACAAGATCAAATGTCAAAACTGCCCTTATCACTATTCAGTGCTGCTTCAATTTTGGGGCGATCTCTCTCAAAATTGAATCGGCTTTGGTTCCGCACCCATACAAGGCATGAGCAAAATTTGAAAAAGATCAGTTAAATGGTTTTTGAGTTATACCAAAGTGTCTGCAGTGGTAGTGGACAGACGTCAAAACCCTACGCATTTCTGAAAGTCGCTGAATACATCTATAGTCCAGATTGTGATATTGCATTTAAAAAATAAATAAAATTAATGTTTTCGTGAATGTGTGATTGTAACAAGCACTCAATGCCCAAAGGCTACTCTTTACTAAAAGAATTAGAAATATCATAAACAACAGGTGAAATAGGATTTCTTCATACTACGAACCTACTTTCGATGTCTTCATGACGGCAAACGCTCAACTTCCTGCCAGCTCAGAATCGGAACATTTTTTAATTAGTGAGATGCATGCAACAGTGTCATTATGCGCAGAGGATCAGGATACTACTTTGGATGAATGACTCTTTTGTCTCCTTAAGGAGAGATGTATTCATCATGTGTCACTTTGCAGCAGACGGACTGGAATAACTGAAAACATATATAATTCACTTACTGCCAGAAGCAAAGAAAAAGACGAAAATATACTTCCAGCCAAATAAACATAGAAATATACATTTTCAAAACAATGTTAATATAAAGGTGAATTCTCAGGCACATTTGTTCGAATTATGCTGGTCTTTTCAGCTTCAAAATTACGTAAAATGTTGTACTCTTAAATGACCTCTTGCAATTTGACAACTTTATACCATTTCCTGCTATCCAGTAAAGAAAAAAATACACAAGAACTATGGATGAATAAAGGTAGGGCTTTCATTGCAGGGCCCAGCAAAAGTATTTAATTTGCTAAATGTTGAAACAAGATTCAAATGAAGGCAAATGTACCTCCAAACTGGCAAATGAAATGAGTCATTTGATTCAACTGGAATTAAGCGTAATGTACCTGGCAGAGCCATCAGCTCATCTTGCTTCATTTCAGCCACAGTGTCTCATTAGGTACTACTACCATATCGCTGCTGAACTTAATGCTAAGGGCTCACTATGAAATGAGGAGCACGCAGGGACCAGTGATACGGCCCATAAAAGTGCTGATCTTAATTAACGTCAAAAATCTACTCATTTTATTGAAAGTTTTTTTTCCCCCTTTAAATCTATCCTTTCATTCCCCACAACTGAGCTATGCAAAAGTGTAGCGTGCGTATTTAGAATACATTTGGGGGAGGAGACTAGCTGTAGCACTGTGGCTAGAGCACCAACTGTTCTGGTAAACCAAGCTAGGGGCCGAGGGCCAGCCATTAGTGGATAACAACCAAGCAAGGAGCATGACGCACCACACAGTATCTTTTGAAAGCAGGACCAGGAATGGTTGAGGTCAAACCTCACAGAGGATCAGCTTTGCCCACATAATTCTTGGTGGGCAGGCTGATGAATGTCGAACAAGCAACTTTTGTTCATTGTTTACATTCTTTGAGGATCTGAACAGGATATATTACACAGCGTATTTTGGGCCATCTGGGGCGTCTGCGACAAAGCCAGGCCAGAATGCGAGAGGACCCCCATTCAGCCTACAGCCAAAGTGCTCAGATTAATGGCTGCCTAATGGAATCATGCATCTCTGGAGGTCTGACCTTGTAGATTCCCAGTCTACCAAGAACCCTAGGATGACTAATGAGGATGATGAAGTTTTTGTTTAATGCATCACAGGTGCTTATTCTGGGAAAAAAGCTGCAGGTACAATGAACTGTGTCAAAGAATAACCTGGTCAGTCACAAGGGGCAATAAGCCATATAGCAGCCACACATACACACATACACACACACACACAAAACTTTATCGGGGGGAGGAGGGTAAAAACACATATGCAGGATGAGGTGGTTGATTTGTTTTTCACATTCTCCCACATACTTTCAGACAGTGAAATTACGCAGCCTGCACTGCACTTCAGAGGGAGCTCAAAATGATTTGCGATAAGACGCAGAGATTCCGAAGACTCCAAAAAGCACGACAGAATTCTCGACTATCTATCAACACAGATTATGAGTGCCTGCAGGAATGTTCCTGTCCAAAGTTTGAAGACTTGAAGCTGTTTAACAGGCAAAAAAGGTTCTGCTCCCTGCTGACACATGTACCAATGAGTAAGGCAACATTACCCAGTTGCCTCCTTTACATGTCTTTTGTGGCCTAATTACACAGCCATAGAAGAGATAAATTTAAGGTTTTGGCATACATTTGTACCTATGCATACTTTTGAAAGCACTTTAGGAAGAACAATCTTTTTGCTTCCTTTTATTTTTATTTAAGTTCTTAAAATTCATGTGTTTTCGCTTCTATGTATAAAACAGTAAATATCAAAACGAATGTATTCTATGAGAAAAAGAATAATTAGGATATTTTAACTTCAGTTCAAAAGAACAAACCCAGAATCATAACTGAAATTTGCTATACCATCACATCAGAAAAATGGTGAGGTATGAATTTGGTACCAGTGATTGGTTTGTATCCAATATCACCAGATTCAAAAGATTACAGACATGAAGACAGCTCAGAAGAGTCAAAGTGACATCTGTCTGCACTGATGTCATGCGCTTCAAAGCATTCAAACCAATCAATCAGTCCTGCTGTGGGTCAAACCAGCCAGAGTTTCCCCTCCACGATCCATTAAGCACCTTTCTTGTAAAAAAAAAAAAAAATAAAAAAATCAAATGTAAATTCTGAGCTTACTTTAAATTCTGTACAGCTTTGTTACAGCAAGTAGGGAAACTAGAAATTTAGATGTTAGAAATGTGTCATTGCACAACTGTCACACCATGAATGTGAGATATATATATAACCACACATTTTATACACAGTTTTCATTTCACAATACAGAAATAATTTGTCATGAGGAGAGAAGTATAGCTAGAAATTTTCCACATAACAGTTGACTATCTGGTTCTCCAGAGTCACCATCTTGAGTCATTTGCCATCCATCCATCCAATTTCCAAACCGCTTATCCTACTGTCTCGCGGGGCCAGAAAGCGAGAGAATGCTACTAGCTTATAATTCAAATGTTTAATTTAATTGTTGGCAATAAAAGCAAATGACATGGGTGTTCTTATACAGGCAGGCATGTGATTAGTTCCGAGACTGCACACATGCCAACTGCACTCCTGTAGGTATAGGATGTGCATGAATGGTTTCTTCCAGTAAGTGTGTGAAGGCTCCACTATTCTTATCTGGCAGACATGGGATCCCATGAGGGAGGGAGCAGAAAAGCTGCAGTTTCAAAGGCCATATAGCCCACATGGAGCTTTTGAAACTGTATTCCCCTGTGTCTAAAACACTTTTACTCATTTGTGTGTTCAGAATCAGCCTTTACCTTATTCTAAATTCCCCTGCAATGTATTCGGTCCACATGCCTGTATCAGCAACGTCCAAAAAGAACAAAAAACAGAAGCAAGAGAAGCTGTGTCCTTCCTCGTTTTGTCCAGAGAGCATCTCCCAAAGGGACTCAGAGAAGACAATTATTGAATAGCACACAATTCATAGTGTTCCACTAGTAAAATGGTTATGGTTAAATATTCTGCCAATCAGCTCCCAGCCTTATTTCATTAAGTTTCTGTATCTTTCAGTCTTCGAGGTCATACATATGGTTTTAGAACAGGGTCTCACCACCACTGGAGAGCCAGTAACTCGAAACCAATTTGACGGATCTTTTTTAACACTTAGCACAAACATTGTATGTCTGAGGAACTAAAAATGGTTACGTTTTGAGACAGATCACATTCATTATTAGTAACGCGATTTCAAAAAAATTATTTTCTCACCCAGGACTCTTAGTGGCTCAGTACAAATATGACATTGTAAAGGCTGTTAATTAAATACTGTAAAGAATGATTGCCTATTTTTGGGGAGGATCAGGTATTTGAATATATTCAAATGAATCGTGTGACATGTGAAATTCTTTAAAACTTGATTCTTGAAAAAAAGTGACAGCCCTAATGTGGGGTCTCAGCCACAAAGCTAACAGGAGTAATAAGGCAGACAGCGATAATCACAGAGAGCCAGGATGTTAATGTCACTGCTGGTCGTCTTTACTCGGTAATTGACCTTTATCTGGTCCAAATGAGAAAGAATGCTGATTCAGACTTGATATTTGAGAATTTCAACACTTTCCCTTTACCATCTTATTCCAGTTTCCAGCATCTTCCTTTTTATTTGAGTGCGCTTTCAATATTTGAATAAGCCTCTATTGTGTTTATCTTAAATTGGATTCCTAGGCATGGTCCCATGGGGAAAGATAAGGACTAGTGAAAGAATGTAAATTTTTATTCTAACATGACAGAATTAAATTAATAAAATTAAAGCAAGTTCTCCCACACTTCACCACAAATGAGTCCACAAAGCAGGTCCGAAACACACAAGGTGACTGATTTCATTCAGAGTGTTTCCTTTAAGGATAAAGGTGTTTCACTTTGATTCTGTAGGTGAAGTTCCCCCCCCCCAAAAAAAAAAAAAGTTAGAGGTAGGCTGCTTGAAATTTTTTTAAATGCATGAATTAACCAGTGAATAAAAGCCTGGCTCTTATTTCAATTCTGTTAAATTAGCAGAGTCTGACTCATCCAGTGAAACAAAACTTCATGCACACATGGAGACCAGCCGGTTAATGTTGAAGAAGAGCTTTGATAAGACCCCAAGGACGTGTTTTATCTTCCAGGAGCAACACACACTGCTCAGGAGCCATTCAGGAAATCAGAGGGCTAGCATTGTCTACAAAAGACTCATGGACCACTTCCTTTTTAGCAGTGAAAGATGCTACGCAAAACTGCATAAAACCACTACAATCAACCAAAGCAGATACATAGAGGGGAGTTAAGTGCTTTATCTGTAAAGTCAACTTGCATGCCTCAGTCCAAAAGAAACAGGAGCGCAGAGTTATATTCAGTATAAAAAAAATTAATAAGGCCATCCTGAGTTAGAAGGAATCACCCTCAACCCCCCGAGGGCAACAGCGATGCCAGGGCTAGGTGCTGGAAGGCATTTTTCGGGGAAGTAAACAAACAGCTAGTAAATTTCCATTCCGGCGCTCTCCATACCCCAAGTGCTGACCAAGCCTGCAGACTCAGCAGCCCTATTACCAAAGTATCACTTGGCCACTGGGCTGTGTGTGAAAAAGGGTTCTTCGGATCCCCTAGGTTTACAGCTTTTTTTTTTTTTTTTGGGGGGGGGTACGAACACAGACAGGATTCATGGTGTTCATGTGTTTCTTTTAAGGACAGCTGTAAATAAAAAAAAATAAAAAACAAATATTTTTGTCTGCATTTCAGGTGGTTGACGCGACATTTTCCAACGCGCGCTCTGTCCGCTGGTGGGAGTGTGCTCACCTGTGTATGCACGCCCGTGTCTGTACACGCGCATTGGGGCGGATGTTCGCCATGGGTGATACAGAGAGCAGAGGAGAACTGTATACGTGCGACTGTGTAGACAAAAATTTCTAGCTGTTGTGTAAATAAGGTAAATAGCCTTATCTTATTTAGTTTGTTTCATAAAAAGACAATGTATAGACCTGTTCTATAGGAAAGGTAACTTTAAATGACTTCTGTTGCGATCTGGAGCTCTATAGAAAATAAAATTTACTTGATCTTCAAGGGGGGGCGGGAGGTGCCGTAATATAATGATAGGGGAAACACTGCTCAAGACTGTGCAGCTCAGACACCACGTTTACCTGACTCAGCATGTAACAATAAGAATATCAGTTTCACCTTTAATCACTTTGGTTTAATCAAGCAAGACAGGCCGATGAATTAAATTCCAACAAGGAGGTCAATACAAATCTTGACAAGGCTTTAGACGTGCAGGTATATCAAAGCTGTGCAGCTATGTGGGGATTGGTACAAGGTTGAGTGGAGAATGTTTTTAAAACTTAGTGACAAAATAACTCACTGTATTTGTATTATTTTGTACATATTGAGATTACTCAAATATTCATCGTACTGACATGCAATCCTGCGCATTTTATAATTATCAGCCACACATGCACACTGTATATCATATGATATGTGCATTTTGTTGTGTTTTAACCATCTATGTATATACTCCATGTATGAGAGTCATCAACAACCAGAGATAAATGTGGCACAACCTGTGTGTATAAACAAACATACTTGGCCAATAAATTTAATTCAGATTGTGATTCTGAATGCTGCATGATGTAAACTTTATGAAAAGGAAAATCCATCCACTTATACGTAAGGATATGTAAAGAAATAAATCACTTGTCAAATTTCACTCCAGAGAAACTGAATTGCAACACTATAAGTCTATGAGGAACACATGTAAAGCTGTGCAAAATATTTTGGAAAATATCATTTGCATGTGTGGCTATGTAATTAAATACCTAGATTGAGATCTACCACGTACTGCAACTGTGTTTCAGGCCATATTCAATGACTAAAGGATGTGTTCTCAGTATTTGACAAATTTACTTGGAAATGAATCTGTTATAATGAATGAAATCATAAAAAGTAAAAATTATATTAAAGTTTGTTAGTGAACGTGGTCATGCGTCACACACAGTTTCATGCTGGATTACCACACCAGTGGTCCTAATAAGGAAATTTCAGTATGGTATGGTCTGACAGGAAGTGGGGGGAGGAATCATACAACTCACTCTATGTTGAACTCCTTCAGGCACTGCAGTGAAGATGGACACTACACAGAAACAAGTACTGGGATACCTGGCCATTATGCCTATAGGAACATTTAAGACATCCCATTCTAAACCCATAGGCATCAATACAGAGTTGATGTACTGGCTGCATGCAGCTGCCCGGCCATGGAAGCCCATTCCATGAAGCTCCCGGCGCAGTTTTTGTGCTGGGGTTATAAATACCAGAGAAAGTTTAGAACTCTCCAGTTATTGAGTCAACTTTTACGCACTATGTGCCTCAGCACTCGACGACCATGCTGTTAATTTACATGGTCTGCTACTTTGCGGTTTCAGCTGTTCCTAAACATTTTCACTTTGCAATAATACCACTTACACTTGACTACAGAATATCTAGCAGGGAAGAAATTTCACAAATTGACTTATTTCAAAGGTGGCATCTTATGAGATTACCATGCTTGAATTCGCCGAGCCATTCCATTCTTTCATAGAGGTTTGTAAACCTGACTGATGGCTAGATGCTTGATTTTATACACACTTGTGGCAAAGGCTCTGAATGAAATACCTGAATTCAATGGCTGAGAGGTGCGTCCCAATAATTTCTATTTAGCGTGCATTTGGAAATTAGTCTACACAGACTCTTCATTACATAGTTAGACTCGATTCTCACTCTCTGCAGTGGGCTGGGAATAATCACATTCAGCGGCTGGCTCAGAAGCCACAGCAGGTTGCCCCATTATCATTCATCTGTAAGAGCAGCTCATTGGCACAGTAGTTAATAGACAATGTTAAGGCTAGAGATTGCATTTAGCCTAGTTAGCAGTTGGAATGCAGATCAATCAAAGCAGCAAAAAAAATAAAATAATATATAAGATTGCTGGAGAGGAAAGCACTTCAACTGTCACCTCGCCTGGATGGAGACTAAAACATTATTTATATTCACAGAGGCTTTACTCAATGTAAACTATATATATATATATATATATATAATATATATATATAGAAATAAATCTATATATATATATATACATA
>JAODJX010000065.1:5975561-5991554 GCA_026776945.1 Isichthys henryi | reverse complement strand
TGAGCCTGACAAAAATATATATTTTAAAAAAAAAAGGTTGAAATCAAGGGCAAGATTTAGGTCTATGCAGAGTTAAGTTGTCTACGAAATTTAATTACAACATTATGCAATTATGCTTCCGATAAATGATCACAATCTCTATTTAATGATCTTGTAAAGGAACCTCCAACTACAAGTGGCCAATAATGCCACCCGAGCTACAGGTCAGATGGGGCCAGCACATGAGATTACAGAAGTAGTTGGTCGGGTTTGACCTTGTACAGGTGCTGCAGCACAAGGAAACCCCAAACTGCCGTTTCAACAAGACAGGACTCCCATACATTACCATCACAATAAATAATATACTAAAAGTCCTATAGCTCACGGAAGTGAAGACAGAATATGAGCAATATGGGCAGTCGGAAACTGGGAAGGACAAGCAATCCAAACTCTTCATAAGGACAATTTAGCAGTGACACTTTGCAAATTAGTAGCTTTATTTGGAGGATCAAATATCTCACACACACACACACCAGAAAACAGATCTCTCTCTATATCAGAAGCACAGGAAATGGGGTGGGAGACAGGACTGTAGCCTGCTAAACTTGAATTGGGCTTTATTCACCCCCCAATAAGCAGACCTGCGTTTATAAAATACTAACAAACATCAAACTCTCTCCTACGCCTTTGTTAGAAATACAGATATAGTGGGTTCCTCTTAAATTTTCTTCACAACCCCTCAGTTATGGCTTCATAAACGCATTAAAAACACAAACATTAAGTTATAAGGTAGAAGCTATGTGGTTATGTGGTTGTCATGTTCCGCCCATTTCAAGTATACTGCTTATCCATTATACCGCACCCAGACTGGTATTTAAATTCAGATTCACTTAGTTTTTCAAAACAAGAAACTTGGTCCGGTCCCTTTTTTCCCCATCCTTAACCCTCCCTCAGTTCCAAGTTCTTCCTCTCCAGAACAAACTCAGAAAAGCATGAATGCTGACGTTTGTTCAACATTATACCACAACCAAGTCTGACTTTCACATGTTGGAATAACCAAACTCACACATTTGCATTTGCCTACAGAGGTACCATGGTAACCATACCAGGTTTGTCTGAGGAAAAATGTGCAGAAATGGCCCAAATGAAAGGGGCTATTATGAGGCTACTATTACACCATTTTGAACACATCTGGAGAATAGATCTGTTTTAGAACAATGGCGAAACATGACAAAATTAGGTGTGCATTCAACATTCAAAGTGTATACATGCACGTCAGCCTGGAAACACAAATGAGACTCCGCTGAGAGTTTCATGTTCCCTTCATTGTACCTTTTTCATAATGCACCTTTGATTTCTGCCTCTTTTTATTATTATGCCTCGACAAAAAAAAGAGAAGAACCTTAATGTAAGTAACAGCTGCTGTGGGCACTGGGCAGGGTGATTTAGAAGGAAAATGTTTTTTTGTGGAATTTGTATTATTGTTGTTAAAAGTTTGTGAACCCTTTGGAATTATCTACATTTTTGCATGAATGGCTGTTAAACAGGCGACCATCCAAGACATAATAAAGTCAGTGAATGCAACAGTTTTTTTTCCTATGTGAGCCCTTCAGTTTACAAATAACCTCATAACTTTTCTGTATCTTAGACCTGTGCAGCAGTCAGGCTCATTCCTGTCTACAAAGTGGTTTTAGTTAACGACACACAAACCTTGGTCTGGCTGTTTAAAATAAAAAAAAAAGATCAATCTCAGTCATTTTTTTTGCTAATTCCCACCATCAAGTAAAGCTTTTAAAATACTAAAATAAGTCAATGAAATATGCAATAGGAAAAGCAATCACTGCCCTAACTCCTGCCGTCATGTTACTCCAATTTACTGGTAGTTTGTTTATGAACTAAGTTTCTTTTAGGGGAAAGTAACAGATGTCAGGTGAACCTCTAGTAACCTTTAACAGCAGCATCCCTCTCTGTCCGCAGGAGTCAGATATTCACCCAAAAAGCCCTGCTGAGGACACATATGAGCTCATCTCCCCACTATTATCCCAGTGGGGATAATCCCCACAAGGCTGTCGCTCCCTGCCAGGTCCTCGACGATGCAGTCCACTGGGCAGTATGGCTCCGACTGCTATGTCCCTGGAACTCTGAAGGCTCCCACACAAAAGAGGGCAGAGGAAGAGACCCCCCCCCCAACCACCCACGCACAAATTCCGTGTCCTTCCCCTTGGTCACACCTCAGAAAGCAAAGCGGAGCAGGCACGTCTCAGGATTCCCTCTCAATATCGGTGGGATTAAACAGAGCCCCCATCTGTGAGCTGTTCTGCCAGGCCGCTGAACCTTACTCCAGCTAATTCAAGTGATTTTAAATGGAGGAACCCATTGTAAATCCCTGCACAAGGAAAACAATTATATGTACTAAACTTTAATCCTTTATGAGCTCATCCATGAGCAGTCTCTGCATAATAAAACCAAAGAAAAATGAATGCTTGTCACCATTCTTTGAAAAGGGAAAAAAATAAAAATCACAAGGGATGCCGGAGCAGACCAAAAGCTCAAATAACAAAATCATCCGGATCATGTCTCTACGATATCCAGCGACTACATAATAAAAAAGTACAACTCTACTTTAAGAACACTTCTAAAAAGTACACTATGACATTTTAGCCTGCCAATGGTGTGCCATATGATGTGTCTATTTGCTGCAATATTTAAAAAAGGAAAGGGGAGCCCAACATCACCAAGGCCTGCAATCCAAAAGAACTCTTTAGGACCAATTTAAAAAGAAGAAAATAGGAAGAACTAAATAAGCGTGACTGTATACGATGGAATATGGTGCTTTAGCTCCCATGAGCATTAAAGTGACGTGAGAAGCTTTCGTACTAATTTCTTACTGCTCAAAGTTGGATTGTATCAATGGAAACTGCTGGTCACTTGCCAGAATCATAATAAACACATAAATGCCCTGGCAATATTCAGTAGACAGAAGAGCTAACTCAGAAAAAAAAAAAAAAATCTGGTTATTCACAAGTCATTATTGTTATGACCTATTCCACGCTGAGTCGACCAAAGAAATTGTTTTTTTTCTATGCAAAAGAGAGAATTTGCTGTGAATCCAGTATGTGAGATCAAAACAGAGTGCTGATCAACACAAACATGTACAACATGTATAGGATTCAATATACTGCATGTATACTGACAAACCCCTACTTAGGAAAATCAGATATCTGAGATAAATAAACCTTACGGAGGTGCCACATGCCTGTAAGTTAGTTTACACTTTATCTTTTCAGTTACGTAATATGTATTCCTTAGTATGCATTACTACCATACGTTTGGTTTACTTGTACAAGCTGTCTAACGGTATGGGAGGTAAATCAGAGTGAAATTTGACTTACATAAGGGTTTGTGGAACGAAGTACTCATGTCAGACGAGAATTACCTGCGTATAATTTGTGTGTGTGTATAGGTATGTATACACACACACACACACACACACACACACACACACACACAATTGTATATACATACATACATACATACATACATACATACATACATACATACATACTTAGACACACACACATCCCATTTGAAGGTTGGCACAAGTATTTCAGTCTTGTGGAATAATGTCAAAAATGTGTGAGAAATATCTAGTGACCCTTTAACATACACAAACATATAGTCATTTTCCGCTTAGAGGAGCAAATACTTCCAGCAGCAGCACAACTGCTAAAGGAATTCAGTGTCACCTGCTACTTCAGGAAGCAGGTCTGCCCATTTGTAGATCACATATTGTTTGGGGTAGCTGCATGGCCTTTGTTTAAAAGGAAGTAAAGCCAGCAAGAAGGGAAAATTCTGAAACCTAAGTATTACTGGGCAAACATGGCATTCCATGGAGTGGACATCCTATTGTTTTGTCTCTAGGGCTGCATTTGGATCAAGGGTGGTGAACAAATTTTGTTTTTAATAGATGTCTTTGTTACGTTTTGGTGACAAATGTTACGTTTATCATTTATGACACCCGAGAAGCAAAAATGCTATAGTAGGCTACCTAAGTGAAACTGCGTCTGGTTATTTTTCTTTTTGAAGGCACAAGAATGCATAAAAAACAGTGGCAAAACCGTAGTTCTATTTGTGCTTGTATCATCATTATGATGAAGAAAGAGACAATAAAAGCACTAAAGTGGAAAAAACTGCGTTCCTTCTGTTAATCAGCAACCTAAAAATGTAATAAAAAAGGATCTCAAGGGTAGAGAGAAGTCTCCTTTGAGTCGTTAATAGAATTCAGTGGGGGAGGGAATGAAAATTGCTGCTTATTCCAGAATAAGATTGTACTCAGTGTGGAAAACCTAGACCATATTTCAATGCACATATCTCACACCCTGATTTGAAAACCAGGCAAAGGATATTCTCACAGTGTATATTTATTTATAGATCAATGAAGACGTCATTCATTTGGCCATAAACTGAAATGTTAGACCTAGACAATGAAGAGAAAGCAATTTTAAATATAACCAGCATCTTCTATACTTTTTCCTTCTCCTACTAAAACTACAGCCACATAATACTAAGATCCTGACCTAAATCTGTACAATGCCATGAAGTGGGGATTTTTGGTAGTGGTGGTGATGGGAAGGGGGGGGGGGGTCTCATCCAACTGTGAATGGCATATTTATCCTATAAGCATGAAGCTTGCAACAGAGTTAGTCAGAAGTGCCAAGAGACCATTTTCAATGACTATGCTTTGACTCATTCAAACTAAGGCAGGCTATGTAACAAAGCAAACCATTCACGACAATGCTACAAAATTATTCTTCTTATTACTATTATTCAAAACGATAAATAAAAATAAAAATCAAATGTTAAAAACTTAGTTACAAAGAAGAGTTCTAGTACCAGAAAGGCTGAAACTGAGGTGGCAGCTGAGTATTTCTGCAGGAAAAGCCGTGAGATTGCGGAGGACATTCCACTGCAGTACATTACAGCTCATTTCCTTAATGTTCCCGCATCAGCCCTGTCATGTGCTTCAAGTCTCAATCATCATGGTGATTATTTTCTTTTACTAGCAATCACAATTCAAAGGGGGGGACTCGGACTCCCCAGTGCGATACCTCAAAGTTATCACAGCTCCAGCTTCCACCAAAGACTTGTGAATATACAGGCAGCCTGACAGAAATGCACAACTAAACATGCATGTCCATGGAAGGAATGCATTTTAGCCTGTAACTCAAACCATGCGATCACTTTAATATTTGAAAAACAGACCTACTATATAATAAAGTGTCTATCATTTCCCCAAGGTTCTCACTGTGAATGGCAAGAAGAGTCAGATTGCGTATTTATACCCAGAACAACCTCAGTCTACCACTAGGCTACTGAAATTTTATTCGGGTAAATGCAGCTGGGAAATAAAAGTAAACATTATTGATCCTAGGGGGAAATTCTTGTGCAGAGCGCAGCAAGGCATGAAAAGTACAGACAAATATATAATGCAAAACTGGACAAAATGCATGACATATTACAAACAAGTAACATGCAAAAAAAAAAAAGTACACAATACACATACAAAAGATATTGAAAAAGTATATTCAGGAAATAAAGTTTTACTAGATTTGTACACTTTTACCCAGATTTTAACTATTGCAAAGATGGAGTGATTCCTGGTGTGACACCATGGGGAGGCACTGACTTGTCTGACGGCAGCAGGTAGGAAGGATCCTCAGTAGCGCTTCTTAGCACACTCCGGTGAATGAGCCAGTAACCAAAAGCAGGGCTCCAGGAAAAAAAAGGAAAAAACTTTAGGAGCCATTGGCTTCCAAACTCAAAATATTTAGGTGCCAAATGTTTTTCTTAGGAGCCATAATCTCCATCACATCCCAAATGTGAAATAAATAAAAAATACTTGCATGGCACATTTCGTCTCCAGTCTACCTCACATTTTTCATGCCATATATTTTTTCTTTGATTGCGAGAGGAAGTTGCCATTGGCAATTGGAATGAAAACACTAGTCATGAAATTAAATATTTAGTTGAATTGGTGACCATTTTAGGTGCCATCTGGAGCCTTGCAAAGGTGCTTCAGAACAGAGCCCCTGGAGAGAATAGGTCAAATTGTTCATAACGTTATCCAATTTCGCCAACACCCTCATCTCCGTAAACTGCATCACAAGTGTATTGTAATTATGCACCAGAATAGCAAGTATCCTTTTCTGATAAAGGTAAAGAGAAAAGGGGAAATAAAGAAAGTAAGATGTTGCTGTACCAATCAAAGAAGAACACTCCAGAGGCCATTATACAAAAGAGGGTGAAGTCAGCAGTGATCTAGGAACCATGTAGAGATTTGGGGCCTAATCCTGCACAGCAATGTACTATCAAATGTGATCAGAGCAAATCAGGGCTATTCCATCTCTCCCCACACAAATATATCCATCCATCCACTCTCCATACCCTCCTGTCCCATGCAAGGTTACGGTGACTTGGCAGGGAATTACTCAGAAGGGGCACCAACTGTTCTCAGGGAGCGTATGCACACATATACCCATGCAGACACAGAGCTATGGACAGTTTGGCAACTCCAATTCACCTTGACAGTTTTGGATTGTGAAGAGAAATCGGAGGAAACCCCACCACATGCAATCTCCACACACGGAGCCCTGGCAGAGATTCGAACCCTGGTCCAATCACTGCATCACCATGCTGCCTCTATAACGACAGTAGGAGGTTCAAAGAGTTCCAACCATAAAAGATGCCAACTGGCAACCTGGTGGCATCATTCCAATTCCACAAAAACACATATTTACGCAAAATCAACACAGAAAACATGGAAAGCAGGTTCCTCCCTCATTTCACAGAAGCACCAGGAGTCCCACCTCTGCCGTTATGCAAAGTGACTTGGCCTTTCTACCCTAACACAGTTCTCCTGATGGCCATTCAAAAACAACAGAACACATAACACTAGACCAAAACAAAAAGTTTCAGAGAGAAAATATTTTAAAAAGGAAGCCTTCTTATGATCTGCATCACCAGCGCCCCCAGGAATAAAAATGCGATAAAATGCTTGACACTAAGGGAATATGCAATTCCCACTTCATACATTATCAATGGGAATTCATAGCTTTAAAGGCAAATGTTAGGGATTATTTTTTTAATATCCAAACAGCAACAAAAGAGTGTTGCATATTATTTATTTAAGATCTTTTTTTTTTGCTGGCTTATCAGTAATCTTTTTGATCCTTTGCTGAAAGATCAGGGTGATGTCTTTTCATGCATTATGGTTGGTGTCAGTTACCCACTTTGCATTCATCTTCCCCCACATAACCTCGTCATGCCATAAGAAATGTGGCTTTGTCTCCCATTACAAATATAGGGTATGTTACTCTTACTGATTGCTAACCAGCACTTCTTAAACAAAAATGATAAAAGCTCCTGCTCAGTTTATGGTTCCGCTCTGGGAATTTTCTAAAGGTACACCAGGCAAACATCCTTCTTCTGAAAGGCCTCATATACAGGAAAAACAATATTGTTTTACATAAAAGAACTACATTAATGTTTCTTATTTAATCCTGTTGAACCTTTGTCCATTTACAAAACTGTTTTACATTATATTCAGAAGCATGTAATTTGGTTCGGTCTCATTCCATGCTCTCGATTCTCAAGAATCTAGGTAGATTCTTTGCCCACATCCCTCAGCCCGACCACATCTGTCATGATACTTCAAGCCAAAAGACATTCCGTCAGCCTGATATGGAGAATGTTGCTGTGATTTTATTCCTTCCTCCAAGCCCTTTATGGTAAACACCACAACCTTAAACTCTCAGCCGTGGAAGACGATGGAAATGATGGGGATATTATTTTGTGATGCCTGTTTTGTGCACTTTATTCACTCCAGCTTTAGGCCCTCAGTGCTCCTTATCCTACTGCAGAGAAGTGTTTGAGTGTCTGCTCAAATCAAACAAACTCCATCAGACAGGAGAGCGAGAATTCCTGGCTCTGTTCTGTTTCCAGAAATACTCTGCAGGTTATGACACCTTTGGGAAACACTAAGATAACTCATTTGTAACAGTATGCAAGGTAGAAGAATTCCATAAAACAAAATTAATCCAGTTTTGTGGTGTCATTGTATTGATGGCCTTTGTTCCTTCTATAAGATTGTTACTGCTATGCCTTCTACTTCCTCTAATCCCTAACTTTCCATTCACTCACTATTTTTTTTTTTTTTGAGAAAAACTCAATTTATGCTCTGGCTAGATTCTCTGAGCCTAAGGGTGGATCTTTCCAGCACCGCAAATCATTTCCATGACAACCTACAGGAGAAACACATCCTTCAGTAACACTGAAATAGCACAAAGTAGAACAGCTCTATGTCCCCATTCAGGAAAAATATCACTATGACTCAAATGGGAATAAGATTATTACATCCATTACCAGAACTAACAACTGCACTAACTATTTTTTTTATTAAAAAAAAAAAAAAAAACTGCCCTTATTCCCAAAAAAAGATTTACAGATTGAAACCGACCAAATCCCTGCACAAAAATTGACCACTGCTTAGATGAGCTTGCAACACTGATGTCAACAAAACAGTTAAAAGTATAAGAAATCTTTATGCTGCAGTATCTCAGACATTTTCAATTTCACTCGAATGAAGAATTACTCGTTACATGTCAGCACTGTTCCACTTCAGTTTAAAACCCTTGGTAAGCAGTGCTGAGAGGTCTGTAATAATCAAAGCAGGGCATAGAATACACTTCTGCAGCATTTTGCAGTTGCTAAATTGCAGCACTGTTGGACACGTCATAAAAAAGGCGTCGACAGAACAAAAGAGCTGGAATTCCAACACTTGACTTCTTGTTACTTGCATGTAGCTTCCTTCGCCATCTTTGTTCAGTACGCATGCAGCAGCGCATATCCTTAGAAAACACTTTTTTAATACAAACTATTGGTGTCTGTAGCATTACCACCAGTTTAAACTTAAACAAAATTACACAAGGTGGCGGCAATAAAACATGTAACAGGCACTATATAAAAAAAGACGGATTTTTTTTTTTTTAACATTTATTAGATAAAACTGCAAAGCTTGCTAAGTTTTGTTTCCTGACTGAAGAAAAATGTTTTAGCACCACTAAATTGATGGTTTGAAAGCGGCAAACTATCGCAGTCCTTGAGATATGACAATTGCATGTATATGAAATGCCATGTCACATGAACATCACATACCATTCCACCATATTTTTTTCCTCTCTGTAACTCCTGCTCTGGATTTGATTAAATACTTGTATTTATTATAGAAATAAATGGTAATAAAAACATGTGAATACTTATGACTGTCAATTTTAATATAAAGGTGTTACTGATTGTGAGAGAATTATTAATTAGTTGATTAGTCAATTTGCGATGAATTAGTTGATTTTTCAGCCCTAATATATGTATATTAGGGCCGCACAATGTCACATTGCAATTATATAGTAAGTATATCATATAATCACAATTTTATCGCCATGCAGAATCGTGCAGCCCTAATGTATATCTACACACACACACACATACACCCCGAAGTACTTTTCTTGGCATATAGTATTTCCATCTTTGAACTCAAAGATGGGTATTCTTCAACTACATCACAAGGAACCACATGTAAACAAAGAAACCTAAAACAAACACCCCATGCAAAATGTAATCTGCTTTATTCAGGAAACCCCCTTCTACCCTTGGAAATCTCACCAGTTTGTAACTGGGCAACAGAATCATTCTGCCAAAATGCCACAAGGGTAATGCTCAAATGTCCACAAAAACAACACTACCCACTCATGGTCCTGTTCTCTTTTGCATGGTGTGTTACCCTGTTTATATAACCTTGCCTTATCTGACCCCATGTTTGCATATGGTCCTAAGATTAACTGCGAAAATTTCCAAAAGAACAAAGTGGCTCATTTCATACGTGGCGTAATGGGGGGAACAGTGCAGACAGTGGGGTGGGAAAGTCTCTAGTCTTCAGCTTGCAGTGCAGGACTTCAGTAATATTAAATATAACAAATCTGATCAGTCTTACCTGGCTAAAACCACTACGGTACAAAATGTCAAAATACATCACAACACAGGCATTTTTTAAAAGCAACAATTAGCGCCAGATACCTCTCTAATATACGGTCACTTGAGTTATCTATCCACCAGTTTTTCAATCAACATTTCAAAAGACAATTTAGATGGCTGTTCAAAGCATGAAACTACGAAAGAAATGCAAACAAGTTATTAGAAATGTCTCTCCATTAGCGCAGTCATAGTTGATACAAAGGATCTTTTAAAAACTAGCTAACCCTGTAATGAAAAGCAGTGAAGATGCATCAGCTCCGTGAGTCAATATGGTCTTCACAGGCCATTAGCCAATCTAAGTAGAATTCTTTGGAATAGGGAGGCAGTGCAATTCACAAACTTATCATAAGCTTCTCAGACACCACTCAGGAGAAAGAAAGAATAGTGGAATAAATGGAATCCTTTATTGTAAAGGTCCATTTAAGGAGGTCTAAAACAGCCTTTTTATACTTGCAGTGAACAGAATTTCATTTCTTTTAATTTTGTCTGCTGAAGCACAGAATCAGACTACAGTTTAAATAGTTATATAAAAAAGAAAACTTAGCAGTAAATGTCTTTTCAAAATGACCATTATCACAAAAATATGCAAATAATGCAAAAGGTGTAAGTAATGATAAAAGGTGCCCACATGTACGCCATTCAAAAAAATAAAAAAAACATTTATATACATAAGATTCCCATGGGGGGGAGGTTTGTATAACACTGAGCCTAATACCAAAAGCAATACAAATCACTAGGGATAAAATAAATCATATGTGAGGCAATCATATGTTCACTTCCTGTAATTCATTAATAATGGTATCGGTCTGTCAGAAGTAGCTACTGGCGAGCTACATTGTATAGCAAGTCATGAAAGTAACCCGTGATGTAATAATACGTTAATTCCAGTGGCTTGATAATACATCTAACCTTCCATATTACAAACATGGACAGAACCAGTAAGTTTAGTGCTTGGATTCGGTTTTTATCCTTCTTTCACACCTACACTGATACCGACGAAGAACGAAGGTGTAGATGACTCCACATGAACCTGTGCTTTTCGAATTTCCGTTCTAACTAGTTAATGCTAGTGAATTTGTGATATCCTCTGGAATGCTAAGGAGAAATCCACTAAAGCTATTTCGGCTTGCCGTAGAAGAGTGACCTAAAGTATGTCCCGCCTTCTGTCAATTGGTACAAGGTTACATGCCCTACGATGCAGTTTTAAGAAAAACGAAGCTGAAGAGGAATAATATCATTCAGATGTCAGTGTCAATCTTTCATTTAATGTAAGATTCGCCATAAAAGGGCGTTACTTTAGAAATCAATGCAAATCAGTGGAGTAGACACAGAGAGGGCAAAGAACCTGACAGTTGGGGACATTTCATTAGTTTCAAATAAAAGTGGAAAGAGCATTGCTATGCTTTTTAAGGAGCAGTGGGGTGATATGCTGCCTTTTAACATCCAGACAAAATAAGGAATAAAAAGTTTTTTTTTTTCCCCCAAATGAGCTGAAATTAAACCAGTTTTGACATGTTGTACAGAACCATTTTCAGAGAGGAAAGAATGAATGAGTAGAGAGGTTCTTAGAAACATTGTTACTTTTCTAATAGTTACCTTTCTAAATTAACATTTTCCGAAAATATATGCAAATGTATGCAAGTTCCTCCATCTCTGCTCTTTCTTTCAAACTCTGGGTAGATAATAGCGGTCTAATGAAAATTCACAGAACATTTGTTTAATTTACCTGGCACAGAACCTCTCATCAGCAACCTTTCGTTTCCCTGCATGGATGCACACAGCAAGCATTGCCTACATTAGATCTCCGACATGCTACATCGAGAATGATTCCGTAAAATGTGTGTTCCCTAACCATGCCAGTTTTCAGGTTTAAAAAAATTTTTTTTTAAATTGTGTGGGGGGGCAAGTGCAATATTGTTTTAAAGAGTAGACTAACATGCTATTTTGCTTCTGATAACGTGCTGGAGTCTCACCAGTTACATTTTTGTATGTGAGCAAGCAAACAAAATACAGACAGACAGACAAATAGACAACACATCAAAAAGCTGAGCACCAAGTAATTTTCTTCTCTTTGAGAAATTACTTTTTTTAATCAATCTCGAATATTTTGGCTCCCAGATCAGATCCTATTTTAGACTGAAAAGATGCACACAGGAGTTACATTGCACAAAGACTCCTACCCCACTTTTCTTCAGGCTCAAACCCTGAAAAAGCACATCAACGCCCACCTGGGCAGACCTCCTCTGCTTCTAGCACCCAATGACCTCTCAGAAGTTGCACCCCACCTCCAGTGGCCTCCTCCTCCAAATCCCCTCCCTCTGGAAATGGCTCAGTGCACACACATTCACTCTTCTTGCAGAAGGGAAAGAAGACCCCAGAGCAGTCTCTCTGTTTACTACAGCTTGAAGAGATAGTTGGAATGGCTCTGGCTGGACATACAACCAGCTAAAACTCAAATATTGGTGCAAACAAAACATCTCAGTAATGCTGAATGGAAAAACTGGTATAATGCGGTTACTGTATACTATAATGTTGTGCCCTGTCAGAATACTTTTTTAAACAGCTTATCATTAAAGGTTATGAAACCTTTAATAGGCCAAAATGGCATAAAGCTAAGAAGAAATTGCCATTAATTTATATTGGAAAAAAATTCACTATACTCAAACAAAAAATGCTACCGGCACCACAGTCAGTGAACGTGCCACACAGTGGATCTGCACCCAGACCCTTCTCGCTTAGAGTGTGTGGTGTTTCCACCCAATCGGTAGATAAGATAATATGGTCACAGTATTTTCAAGTAAATTTTATCTGCAATATTAACCGCATCTAGACATTTTATGTAAAAACACCCTAAACGCTTAATTACGCCCAGTAAGCATAGCACCCTTACAAGCTCTTTGGATCTTGGATACCTTAGGACACACCTTGCCAATGGATGGGCAGAATGAGTTGAGAAAACACAGGTGCCCACAGACACAGTTCAAAGCTGTGGCAGCTTGACGCCGAGATGTTGAGTAGTTCCCAGGGAAGGAGCTTGGCGGTGTGACTCCCGCTGCTCAGGGTGCACATCTCAATGCAAAAAACTGAATACTATTTAAATCCTCCGAATTTCTTTACATTAATTTTCGTTTTCCCTAGTCTAAGTCTTTGGCAAAAGAGGTGTAGAGCGAACATTCAGAAAGCAAGGGATACCTGTATTGTACATAAATGCTTACTGAATGTTACGTGCAATAATTATTCTGTCAAACGAAAGTCTAAAATAATCTCTGGATCTTGGTTATTGGCTAGGTCTGAAATTATTCAGAAAATGTTATTTCTTAGATGGTTTTAGGTTAAGTAGTTGTTCATCCTTCAAACACATTACGTATCTCCCAACCAAACTCAAGAAGTAGATTGGTACAGTCATTGCAAGCATAAATTCCCAATGGAATGGTCTAGATTTGTCCATTTAAGATTCTGGTACTGTACGGATACAGGTCAATGAAAAAAAATGACAATGAATCTTTTCTCCCAGTTTATTCTCATTGAGCGCCCCCTGTCTTTGCTCTCGTGCAACACTTAATGCATTAAACATCAACATGTTTACAAAACCATATTAAACCAGAATCAATCCGTATAAGCTCTTAAGTTAGGCCTCACTTTAAAAACTTCCTCTTCATTGCTCTGTGCAAATGAATGCAGATGTAATAACAATGGCAATCCTTGACGTCATGCAAGGAAGGCTCCACAGTTCTGGGGAAACACAAAAAGGATTACAGAAAAGTCACTTCCTAAGCCAATGCTGGGCAGTAATAAGGAGTCGCCAGGTCCCATCTGGACAGAGAAGCACTCAGGCTGAGTTTATAACACACACCAAAGAAAGTTAGCCCTCCATGTCATGCTTGATTGAGAGGCTGAAATTCACCCATTCTCCAGAGCTAATGAAAGCAACTCCCACCCTCCCCCTGCCACTGTATAGTGAGCTTCCAGGATTCACGTGGGCAGTCATATTCATTATAGAGGTGCTGAAGCCCCTACAGACCCTGCCGTGCACAAAGGAAAGGAGGCAGTCCACTGTAGAGATGGGTTATCTGCAATTTCATTCCATTATCCTCCTGTCCCCAGCAGCCATAGAGGCACCTTGCTTTCATCCTGATTTGTTCTACCTCACTCTTGTAGCATGCTGCAGCTGTCTCCCCACCAGGCCAAAATAAATAAATAAATAAATTCACGAGTATAAACTAGTGTTAAGGACTGAGGGATATATTTTCGTTATACTTCACAAAACACCAGGAAACATTCGCAAATGTATAATTAAAAAAAAAAAAGTTTCATTGATCGAAGAGAGTGACAGCCTGAAATGATAAAATAGCTAAAAGCAATGCCACTGAAATCTTTGGAAAAAATAGGAACAAAAGAAAAGGAGGATTTGACCGATTTATGGATTGAGGAATGAAAAATCACAAATACAAATCTATACAAGGTGTGTCCGACTGGTGCTCCAAAAAGCAAGTGCCGCCTGGCTATCCCAGAGCATCTTCATTTCAGTTGAAGCCAATGACTGCACCTTATGTAACTTGGCCTCTATTACTGACCAAATTAAATATTTAGCTTACAGGAAAACGGCAAGTGCTGATATGGGAGAAAGGGACTGGACCGTACAGCAGGAAGTGCAGGGCTGCTTTTGGCATTATACAGCATTCATCACTTCATGTATACTGAGAATAAAGAACATTTCGACATAAAAACAGCTTTGAAATATTATTTTCCACACACTGAATAGGGGCACACTGTGACGATAACAATAGAAGCAATCATGGATTGGGTTAATTAACTGAAAGACATGAAAATTTAATGAACACTTTGCAAGGCCGCACAAAAAAGTGCACAGACAGAAATATGTGAAAAGTGGTCTAATGCTGATTAAGGCACAAAACACAAAAGCTATCGATAAAGACAACCAGGAACCACAGCTCGGAGTTCAAGAGAACCACATTAGTTCTGACTCACGGGAAAAGCAAAAAATTACCTCATAAGTCACAGGCCTCAATTTGTACAAAGACCGTAATGTTCAGCAAGCAGTAGTATCGCCGGGCAGATTTCGACAAATTACTGCGCTGACATGTGCTCAAACAGCAGTACAGGAAAAGGAAGCAGTGCATGGTCCACTGTCTGCACGCTGACCCATAAGCCAGAGTTAAAGTCACACCCTAGATTCCTCCTCCCATCTAGACATTTTTACCATGGCTTTGTCTTTACAAGCTTTGATCCATTATTATTTGATGTAGGAAAGCACAGAACTTTTCCCTCAGCCACTCGGGTGGAAAACGATCCTTCCTGCTGGTTCAGCAGGGAGGGAGAGATGAGGTGCTGCCCTGCTCCCTCCCACTTCCTCGCTAGTGGTATCCAAGGCCTTCAGCACAGATCCCTGGCCAATAAAGTCAATTCACGCTTTTCCCCTTCCACCCATCACATCCAAAATAAACACAGACAGTCAGCCTGATCCAGCAGAGCAGGTTGGGGGGTCTGAGGGCATGAACTGCTTGTCTCTCATTTGAAAGTTTCCTGTGTGTGTGTGTGTGTGTGTGTGTGTGTGTGTGTGTGTGTGTGTGTGTGTGTGTGTTCACAACCTACTGGTTACAATTCTAGGTCATTGGAAGCATAGTAGGCGAAGCTGAAAAGATTCCCTGTCACAGTGCAACAACCAAATTTGGCCAACATCCCTGACACTACAATATTTAAATAAATATAGCTAAAATAGCTGACAGCTATACTTCAACATATACCTATACTTTCCTCAGTGACCTATACTCAACAGAGTACTGAGACTGGTGCAAAATAATGAGAACAAAAAGTATACTAGCAATGTCCAACATCCATCCATCCATTTTCCAAACCGCTTATCCTACTGGGTCGCGGGGGATCCGGAGCCTATCCCGGAAGCAATGG
>JAODJX010000065.1:5947139-5962682 GCA_026776945.1 Isichthys henryi | reverse complement strand
GTCCCTAAATGCTTCCACATTGCAATAATACCACTTAGTTGACCATGGAATATCCAATAAGGAAGAAATTTCACAAACTAACTTATTGCAAAAGGTGGCATTCTATGACAGTACTACAGTTGAATATTGAGCTCTGCAGAACAAGCCATTCTTTCAGAAACGTTTGTAAACCTGTCTGCATGGCTACGAGCTTGATTTTATACATCTGTGGCAATGGGTCTGAAAGAAACACCTGAATTCAACGATTGAGAGGTATGGCCCAATGCTTTTGTCCATATAGTGTACCTTTATATATATCAAGCATTTTGACAGTCTAGTCAATCTTCCTGCAAATTTTTGTGTTTAGATGGTTAAAACAAATTCAGTGGTAAAAGTTCATTTTGCATCCCATCTTTAAAAGTTATTCTTTTTCTTCCCCTCTGGTAAACTCAGAAGGAGCCAGCAGTAGGAATTTACATCTGTTACATTTGAACATCCATCCATCTTCAGTCTGTTTTTCCTGGTGTGGGTCACAGCACATCTGAACACATATGTACTTAGCTTTCCAGAGCCTTTGCGGGTGAAGCATCCACTCAGATTAAAATGCGCAAATATCCCATATGTCGGTGTTAGTTGGAAGAGTTTAATTTGAAGATTTGGATATCATTACTACCAGCTTGAATGCTTGGTGCTTTACTGAAAGAGTGATGGGAGTGAGTTATAAATTGAATCCCTCCCCAACCCCATGGCATAATTTTACTTTTTTTGCCTGGTAGACAACGATTTGCACATCCTTCCTGGAGAGATAAAGGGATTTTTACATTTAGTGACATGTTCAATGACAGTGGTCTTTGTACGTTTTCTGATCGAAAAGACAGATTAGTTCTTCCTGGTGCATCATATTTCCTGTACCTCAGACTTAGCTCAGCCATGAAGGCACATGGGGATCCCGAGGAGAGTCCACTTTCTTCACACCTAATGATGGAATGGTTTGAACCCCCAACACACAAACGACATACCTATAAGATGCATGACACGGTAACGCGAGACAAATCCCATTCCTCACTTACGATAACATTAAAATGGGAGCGAGAACTGAAGTAGCTTGGAAAAATGTATGGACTAATCTGCATAAGACCATGAAAAATCCAAGGCAAATGCCAGACAATATCCGATATAAAATGTGTAAGGTTCCCAACTCCTAATGTAACATATGCAATATTGATGCTATCATGTATAAATGGTTTAACCTGGCTTCTAAAATGGTGAGACAATGGTTACAGTTTTATTATGCTAGGTCTTACTTGACAAGTGCAATGTAGTGATACAACAAAACCTAAAACAGCTACTATCTGAGTATGGAACGACAGTACTGACAAAGATCTTTTCTTGGATTTAAAAGATGCCCTCCATCATCCACTCTAGGTTCTTACTTGCAAATATCCCCATGTAGTGCGAACTTTCATTGCTATCCTAAACAAGCAATACTGTTGCTTGTTAAATCACAAAAAAAACTAACTTTCTGTTTTTACACTAGAGGGCAGACAAGCCCAACATTATTTAACAATAGATTGATGTCAAGTGTTTGACAGCTTGCAAGTGAGCTGATTCACTTGGGAAAAGAGTAGTACATAAGTTAGACTAATACATATTCATAAAACATTTACATAAGATCCTTGAATACAAATTCAGAAAAGTAAAAACTTACAATAGTGCCATTATGAACATAATGGGTTCCGAGCCAGTTCTCAAAGACATACTTTCCAAAGGCTCTACAGATTCACAATCACTAAATCAGACGCCGAGAAAAACGTCTGAGGAAAAATTTGTAGCAAAGCAATTCTCACAAGCACATTTTAAATTTGTGAAGAGGATTTTAAAACCACCCCGATCTGAAATTCAGAGCCATAAAACAGGATATACTCCATGCATCTGTGAAGAAATGGTCCTTAAGGCAGCAAATCCATAGCAACAGGGTACGTCACCACCAGATGTTTTAAGATACAGCACTTGAAGCACAAACCTTAAGAACCTCATCAAGGAAGACATCATTTAGATATGCTCCAATTGATCGGCAGCTGAATTTCAGACTTAATTACTTGAATTCAATTCAACCTTGACCGATCTCAAATAACGACTTTGTGGATGACGTACTGTACAATGTGCTTTGATTACTTAAAATACGTGCATGAAGTTCCAAACACAGCACTGTCGTCTCCAGTCTGGCGGTTTTACCAGAAGCAAATCATTCATCTGTAATTGAGATGTGTAAAAGAAGTTGCTCACGGAGGATCCAAAGCATTGAACACCAGAAACCTCATTAGACCTTTGTGTCTTCACTGAGAGGAGTAACATGAGAAATACACTATAAGTGACCAACTTTATCCTTCTGCTCTGTGTAGAGTGGAGAGAGTGGTTGTTCAGTGCAGCTGCACAAATTTTGGATAAGAGGAATATGCTCTTTCCAAAAAGATGCAGAGATGCTTATATATTTTTTCTTGGAAAATGTGTGCTTACCCTGTGACTGGTGAGCGGTATCACCCGATTCGAATTCCAATGATCAGCAAACAGTGATCAGCCACCAATAGCCTTGATCTGAGCATCCCAAGCATCTTTGAAAAACTAGCATGTCACTACCTCTCTCTTCCAGGCTTATCACGTAGGTTCCAGATTATTCACTCATACAAACCTAGCCTGAACTTTATTTAAAGCAAAGAGTGCAAATGTAAACTTACAAGGCAAGCCAGCTCTAATTCGGCTATCATCTCCCAGGCTACATATAATTCCAGCAATTGTACGCCGCATTTCCTTCGGGAAATTCTGCAATGAAGAACCATTTCCAACACATACATGAATAGCTTTTTTGTTTTCCTTCTTTGTAGAGTGAGACTTACCAGCATTCACTATGGCATCAACTTCAAGGACGGTGATGTCACCTTTATAGAGAGAGACTTTGTCACTAAGCAAGTTTGACTGTGCATCCTGTTCCACTGATTCCTCTTTACCTGGAGAAGCAGAACATTAGCCATGAATATTACATGCACACAAAACACTCAAGGACTCTGTATAACAGTATAAAATCTAATTTTAGCTACAGGTAGGCTTGGGACAGTTTATACAATACCGGCTTAGCCAAAAAGAAACAAAGAATGTTTCATACCCCGGATAATATCCAGATTTTATAAAACATGCTAAATTCTGGCTAGCAATTGTGTACACTTCCTGTGATAGTGTGAGCTGGCACTATCATAGCATGGGCTGGGCTGGGGCCCCGCAACCTGGCAGCAACTTTGTTGTGAGAATTTGTTGATGCACCAGAGAGAAAACACAAGAGCTGCCTTGGCAGGTGGCTTTCTGGCAGGACTGCTTTGGCGGACTGAAGTGTTCATATCACACCTCGCAGGCAGCTAAAATGTAGGTATTCATATTAAAGGACTACATTAGTCGTATGAAGACTCATTAAAGGAGGAAATGCCGATCTCCTATAAACCAATTTGCCACACAGAGCAAGTAGTCACACGCGAAATGCACACACCTCAGAATGAAAGCGATGTGTCACGGGCTGGAAACAGTAAAGGTCAAGCTCTTGAAAGAAGATCATCATCATCATCATGAAACCAAAATGATACTGGCAGAGGTCAAAAATACTTGATTCTTATTTGAATGCATCTCTGGCTTGACAAAAATTGTTCAAAAGGGTTTTGTTCCCCCCAAACGTTGGCTTTTAAATATCATACAATATCTCAAAAAAAGGGGGTAAATCAGCAAAAATTGCTTAAAATAATATCATATAAACCCTAGTGGTAATATATTTATGGGCCAATACATTTTGAGTGGTTTGCAGAATATTACGACTCTCAAAACAGTCATATCACTCAGTGCCAACACACTCGGTCTAATGACATGCATAGCAGAACAGAAAATTGCAGAGGAAGGTATATGAGCCACATGCTCAATAAATCAGAGGAAACATGGATCCTCTAGATTCATTTAAATATTAAAATAAGAAGATTCCATCGGTGGATTTATTTACACACACACACACACACACACACACACACACACCAGTTTGCATGGTTTGTCTCATGCGTGTTCATGTTTTGAATCTACTTTAAATGTTTCAATGCTAAAAAAAAAATAGCACATCACTCCAGCTGGAATTATTCAGCACCAAATATGGCAAAAGGTGAAGCTTGATCGTCGCTGTTATGAGTTCTACAAAACAAGCTGCTTCACCCTTGAACAAACAGGCCAACATCAGGCCCATCGGACTGACTGATTGCTTGATCCTGAGCTCATGTCTGAAGGGCATCTTCCGAGAAAGATCCTGCAATGTCTACATATCTGATTCAAGGCAAAGGCAGATGCATAGCATCGGGGTGAAATGCAGGATATGACAGGGATGCCCTTTCCCCTCCATATTCCAGGTGACAGAGTGATCATTATGCATGTGCCATTAGCAGCAGCCATTCGTATCAAAATGCAGTCTCAGTCTCACAAATGTAAAAGGTCATTGACTAACCCATTAACCTATAACAAGACTATCATGAACTACTGGAAGTGTGTGCATACAATGCAAACTCATTATACAATTTTAAAGTTACAATGCATATCTTTGATAACATTTTGATGTAATATTTTGATGGCCAAATGGCAGAATAGTATTAGCAAAGATTTAATAGAAACCTATAAAATACCTTCCTGGTTGTAATGTTGCACAGAATCCCAGAATGCAAAGCTAAAATCAAAACATTCAGTTAGCATCTTACAGAGAGGCTGATGTTTTTGTTTAAAAAAAAAAAAAACCTGGTTGCATTAGTAGTGTTGGTACATAGGATGAAAAAAATATTACGTTCAGTATATGTTATGTTTTATTGAAGACTTAAGCCATAAAATCTCAACTTTCATGTTAAGTGCACTTTCAGTAGTCAGTCTTCCGCTTCTAGACCAATTTGCCAAATAGGCTTTAGATTTTATATTGATCCCGTGGTCAGAATTAAATTGTGTCAAGCCACCTGTTAAGTATCTACGATGTGCATGTAGTATGTCAAGGTGTGCCATTAAATAAGTAATCATACAACATCCCTACTTAAAATACAATGCCTGCTTGTTTTTTTTGCCATTTGTGCGTGTAGCCTTTTAGAAAGAACTGAAATTCCGCTTGCATACTGGATATAACAAGTCTGCACACTCCTGCCAAAATGTCAGGTTTTTAATTTAAAAAACAGTAGAAAAAAAATTAAAACCAAGAGAAATCATATTAGAACTTACTCCAACCTTATTCCAAAACTGCAGCCTGTACAAAGAAAGTCGGAAAAAATAAAACTGTTTAGCGAAAAAAGTCACAAAAACCTGGTTGCATTAGTAGTGTTAGATTTTCCTTGCAAAAGATTTTCCAGATTTGTCAAATTGCAAGGGCATCTCCTATGCACAGGTCACCCTACAGATTTTCAGTTGGACTGAGGGCTGGACTCTTCCAGCACATTGACCCTCTCTTGGTAAAGGCACTGCTTCGTTGATTTAGATATATGCTTGGTGTTGTGCTGAGAGGTAAAATTCCGATTCATCCATCAGCTTCCTAGCAGATGCTTGAAGGTTTTGTGCCAAAATAGACTTAATTGGAGATATTCATGATTGCATCCATCTTGACTTAAGCCCTAGTTCCGGCAAAAGAAAAGCAGCCCCGAAGCACAATGCAGTCCCAGCCATGCTTCACTGTAGGTGTGCTGTTCTTTTGATGATGTGCCAAACATTTCTTTTGAAATTATGGTCAAAACGTTCAACCTTGGTCCCAGACCATAACACATTTTCCCACATGGTTGTGGTATACTGGATATACCTCACTGCAAGGTTTAGCTGGGGCTGAATGTTTGTCTTTGTTAGAGAAGCCTCGTGTCTTGCTACCCTACAACCCAGACACATGAAGAATACAAGAGACTGTCACATGTAGCGAACAGCCAGTATTTGTCAGGAAATCCTGCAGCTCCTTTAACGTTGCTGTAGGCCTCCTGGTGGCTTCCCTGAACAGGTTTTCCTTATCTGACAGTAATTGCTTGCAAAGAGTATTATTATAAATTAAAAGTCTGCATTTCACAAGGTAAAGCATTAAATAAATATTAAAATATTAGTCATTATCATAAAAAATGTATTGTTTTTGTGTAGAAGAATTGACATCTAAACTTTTGTGGTCTTAACTGTCATTTGTTTTTTAATCATTTTTTCACAAAATACCTTAAAAGAAAAAAGAAAAAAACAGGTAAAATGTTTTTATAGTAAAATAACCCACAATAAACAATCAATTTGTATGATAAGATGTAACTTTTTGCTCAGTTTTTGTTAATTTTGTCTTTTTCATCTCCATAACTATTGCTCTGGGTTTCATGAAATACTTCAGTTTATTACTATCAGTCAGAATTTTGGTGGTAAGAACACAGGGATCCAGAGGGGTGCTTAGAGAGCCTATGACATTTTTACCTATATTCTGTAAGCCAATGGTAAAGTTTATGGCAAAGAACAGTTCAGACCGTCTGTATAATCCGACTTTCACTATTTATACTCAACTGGTTGATGGAAACAAAAGCTTGGTCTGGATTTTTACTTTCTGGACATGAACTATCCACTTTCAGACTGTAGGCCATTTTAATTTCTCTTACGGAAACCCAAGAACATACCTCATACTTCTATGGATGTGCATTAATTCTGTTACGGAAGACCGCAATGGCTGTGATTAATATTCAAAATGGCAGGAAATGTACTTCAGCTGACCACAGCAAGTGCTTATCTTAATCCTGTGTGACCAATACGGCTTCATTCAAACCACACAGAACCAGTCTGTATGAAGCAAGTCCATCAAGAGGAAAATCTTTGATCGGGACACATTTTACCTTTACTCCTCTCATTCTTTGTCCAAGTGAGAATGTCCTCCAGAGGCACATGGCTGCCTTTGTACTCCTTGCGTCTTTCTTCCAGTCCCAGATCTAGTAATCGTGCTGCAGGATTATTTAGAGGGAAACACAGAAATGAAGCCCATGTTAATGCTTACAGTTTCCATAATATTTAAACCACAGGCAACATGAAAGGGACCCAAGAACCTAAAAATTTTAGCACAGAATTACAAGCCGCCCCACTTTCAGCAAGAAAAGGACACTGTGAATAGGGACATGACAGCGATTTCTGCAATAAGATTAAAAAAGAATAATAAAACAGAGACCGTTTAAAAAGTCCTTCACTATTTTATTTATTATTTATTTTTTTAGCTGACACCGCAATTTAAAGTGATTTACATATTTAAATCCTACCCATTTATAACACTGGCCATTTGCAGTACCACAGGTTACAATAATGTTAATATGTTTTTCAAGGGTACATAAACAGATGGCCACCGTCGCCTCCAGCACCACGATAAAAGTATTAGCCAAAGAATAATTCAGCATCATGTCTCCTTGTGAAAAAGTATGTGCTTTAAAAACATCTATATGCAGGTATCCACCTCATATAGCACCAGTTATTAAATTAACATACATGACACATTGCTGTGTGGCTTGGAGTCACGAAAGTCCAGTCATACCAGGATAAATCATTACACTACACAACTGAAAGTTACGGCGCAGAGAAAAAAAAAACTGCAATAAAAACACAACTTAATGATTACATTCAAGTCAAGCAGCTAGTTTCAAATTTAAGATGTTTATTGTATTAAAAATCGAAGTTTACTAAAATTTAGAATTTGCTATTCCTTTACCAACTCATTTTACGTACTAAAATAAATAAATAAGAATGAGAGCAACTCAAAATTAATAAACAGAGAACCTAAACCCAAACATGTAGTAGCTATTTAACCTGTTTTCAACATTAAAGTTTTACATTGTAATGCTTCAAGTAACCACTAGGTGTCATTAGATACTTTTATTCTGGGACAACTCCAATGCGGCCAGTTTAGGCTGGTGCAACGCGAGTTTCCCCAATTTTCTCAATGCGCTAGGGCAATTATTAGAACTCTGCTGAAATATGCAACAAAGTCATATGCTCATCTGTTAGATGGGGGGCACAAAGGCTTTAAACGATTACATCTCGTGACTAAAGGCTAAAACGGTCTATCGAATATAGCTGTCCATTTGTAAAAATAAATTATTCTTAATAAAAAGGCACATTTCACACTAGACATCAATAGTATTGATAAAGAAAACAGAGTCGCTAAATTTTAGGTTTAACCATCAATACACTACTTCCTAATTAATGTGCTTATTTGTTTATATAACAAACGTCGTCACTATGAAACAAGTAAAGGTAATTAATGTTTAACACATCTAGTTAAATGCAAACGGTGGGTCAATTAGTAATTCTAGTAGTGTGGCGGAGTAACATAATTGTGTTAAATAGTGCACCAAACGACCTCCAGAAGCTTCAAATTCGGCCTATTTGAATAAAATAAAATTACCGTCAATTCGACCTCGACTTCATTCACAGAGTGTTTATAAACACTGTACTCACCCAACACCAAATGGGTTATTTTATAAAGTATTGCTGAAACGTTTAGTGTGTGAGATAGTTCTACCAAAACCGAGAGCTGCCCACACTGAAGGGCCACTGAACTCACGCGACAGACGCGGCGCGAGGACATGCTCGGGTCGCTCACGAGGAATCCGCTCCTGCAGCACGTGATACAACAGCTCGGTCTCGCATTACTACCCAGTGGGGCTCACAGCTGGTAGTGATATTCCGACCACAATCACCGAGAGCAGTTTAGTGTCATTTCCCAAGTAGTTAACGGTCATTTAGCCACAGTTTTATACATTCTGGAGGGCATGGCAATAACTTCTGTTAAAGGCAACCCTGAAGAAGTGACTCTCGATTAGTAACACGTTAATTTCCTAATGAAATTACAGCTACAAACGGTTATGTTCATGTGAACGGAACTGTAACCATACTTACACTTTTGTATGACGGAGAAGAGATACAGCAGACCTCTGCTTAAAGTAACTCAGTCAAATGTACCAAAACAACAGGTAAAGGTATGTGTTTGATGTAAATCACTGGAACTTTTTTGTTTGCATTTACAGCCTCTGGTCAAAGCTTTTGTACAAATGCTGGACGACACTTGTGTAAAATTCAAGCATGTGATAAAATCATGGACTAGAAGTCTTAATACAAGCAAGTCCTTGTTGCTCTTATGGATGAAATATTTCAGAACTTGAGTCTCATGAGACCCAGAAAGAGCCTGTCGTGCTTAAATCTTTGTTAGCGTGCAGAAATTCTGTGCTGTATCATTTACACGTAAATGTCTCTTCAAAACCAAGTATTGCTATTCATTGCCGTTATTTTATCTGCGTTCGTTCATTCACTGGCCAAAAAGTGACAAGCATGCTATCTGTGCCGAGCTCCTACTCAGCATGGGGTCACCACCAGCACAGGAGGGACACCAAGTTCCCCACATCGCGCCACTCCCCCCAGCCAACAGGAAGCATGTCACCATCTGTGCCACCACAGCCATGGCCATTGGCCAGGGATGGACGCTAAGCTGTAATTACCCACTGGAAGCCACAGCTGGGGCATTGAGATACTCAACATGAAAATTCCAGCCTCTTTTGCAACAGGTGTAGAAAGTTGTCGATAGCTGGGATTATTTTATTCTAGTTTTATATGCAATTCAAAAAACAATGACGTAAATTAGTTAGGATTTGGAATGCATGCATTGCAATGCTTAGCGGGTTCCTTCATATTCCATACAGCAAATTCCAAGAGAGTTATACTGTCAAATCTACAGCTTCTTGTGGATACACTGAGGAGCACCAGCTCAGCAAGACGAGCAAGAGATGGAACAAGTAAGAGAAGGGGGGAAAGAAAAATCGATGTCTGGACTATATCCAAATATAGACACATACACGGAGCCTGTTGCATTTCAGCTGCATCAGCAGCAAATATGTGCAGAAGCAGAAGCATTTCTCTGCCTTATGTATTGTTGCCATTAATTTAACAGGATTTTTTTAAAGAACACATGCAACTTCTTGGGTTATTAGACCAGTACCCAGGCTAGGGAGCTGTAGTACATTTGTACTCAAGACTACAGAACTGCAATTATATTTTGGCCAACTGACCTGTGCTATGGCCACCTTACACAAATGTTAAACCAAGAACAGAAGGTTAACAACTGTTAATATCCACCTATAAATATATTCATAGCTCTATACATTTACAGGATAAGTTACTTTTCCTAATTACATTGATAAATATATGAGTCAGATATAAATGTGTCAAGCCCAAATACCAAAAACCAAGGCTACCATGCTTGTAGAAAACATTAACATGAGATATACAAATGTGTATATCACGATACTGATTTAATCTGGTTTGCGGAAGACACATTTGGCTAAGAGGCACAAACTACTTTCAGTACAAATGAAATAATTTGGAGACTGACTTAAGTTAATAGATGCCTTGACTTAGCAAAACTTGGCCCAGTGAAAAAGCTAAACTTCTGACAAGTATTCAACAGGTTTGTTCGTCTAATCATCATTATCTGAAACACCTGTGCTGGGTAATTTTTTTAGTTAAAACAAATGAACAGGCACAGCCGTAATACTACGAAAAATTAAAAAGTGAATTTACAAAAGGGGTTGGGTAAGTCACTTCATATATATGTAGCACCACATGAACATTTGTGGACTTTGCTAGTTTTCTTTTGAAGCTATTTCGAATTCTTCACTTTTGCGCATATATCATGAATCATCCTTTACCATCTGCAGCTCACGGTATTTGCCCTAATGGCACCTGACAGCGTTACAACACAAACCAGCCAATATCCCCCCTCCCCCAGTGGATACCATTGTCATTCTAACAGGTGAACTTGGGCAAAATCTTACGTGGCCTAGGCAGCTATAGTACTGTTTGAAACCGAACAGCTGAATGGAATTAAGCGAATCAGTGCATTGCGTCTACGTGCTGTAAATGGCTTCAGTGCGTGGTAACCCTGTTTTTTGGCAGCCTTTGGTTGCTACTATTCTGGAAGCAGATTGAGGCATACCGCTTTTGCCTCGGTATCTACATTGTGCAGCTAGTGTACTTTCCGGATACATAGCTTTTGCATAAGAGCACGACCAAGTCTGCTTAAATTCCATTAAGTGTACCAACGTTGCGGCTATTTGCGGAGGACGCTCAGATTTAGGGACCTATACATTGATACAATGTAATGACAGTGTAAATACTCCTCACCCATACACCAAATCGCTTACCTTTCTCAGCACTCCAGTCCTTTTTCTTTTTGCTCATGTTGCCGTGATGGTGGGGCTTCAAGGTATCGTTTTTTGAGTGTATCAACCCCAGGCTCACTGCGAGTGTGTTCGGAAACTCGGAGAAAGTGAAACAGCTCCTGGACGAAATGTCTCACCTGAGAAGCTGTCAAAATATACTAGACACCAAAACCAGTCAGTCTAGCTTGATTTGTTCGTGCCTCACACCCCGGGTTCTGCGCTTGGTGATTGGTCATTAAAGACCAGGAAGTAAAACATGATTGGTGTTTCTTATATTGCAATCAAACTGCAGGCACGCGGTTCGTGATATATGGTAGGTTGAGCGCAGTGGTGGCTGTCCTAAGCGTGTGGGGTGGTAGTGTAGCAACTGAACTTGAGATTAGGGGGTGCTGTAGCAAGAAGCCGGCAGTTCCAGGACCTGGAATGCGTTGCTCCAGATAGCAAATGTTATTTTACGGTGCTTATGTCCGTTTTTAAGGGTGAATGAAAACGGAGTATGAATTTGGTTTTTGTGTAATAATTTATGCTCTCTAGCTCTTTTGGGGCAATAGTAAACATATTTCTAAGGCATGCGAGATATGAAGGGAGTGAAGTTAAGCTCCAAATGCAGGCGTAATTTCAGTGTATTCGTCTGGCAGGTGCATTTATACCTCCCCATTTGCTGTGCCCAGAAGTGCGTGAGAGTCGATTTAGTTGAAGTGAAACCTAAATGGCCCCCACCCTCCTCAACAAGTAGTCACTAATGTGACTGCTTCCATTAAAAAAGACTACGTTATTTGGTAGACAGCGGTAATTTACACAATTAATCACAAAGAAAACACGGCATCGCAAGCGGTTTTTCCCCATGCGGTAAATGTAACTAAAATAGATATATAGTACAATAACATTTAGCCTAAATTAAATATAGAGAAAGTTAAGTGTGGTTAACCAAATACTGTTCTCAGCTACTCACAGGACTTTATTTTTTGTTCTTAAAAGTGATTGTTTATCACTATATATCGATGTTTTCATGTTGTTTGTAGATGTTTACAAACAACGGGCAGTTCACAAGCAACTGTTATAGTTAACTAAATTAACCTCATTCACAGCATTCACATTTCAGAATAATGCATTCGCTGTTGCATCGACTAAATTCAAATCCCTGCACAAAAATTAAATTCAGACTTTATTACACAGATTAAAAAATATGCACCTACTGTACCTGCATTAAAGTATTGCTTGCTTGTGACTAAACCTGTATGTTTTCCCAGTTCTTCATAATTTGGCTATTAAAACTGTATCCCTTTACTGTGAGATGATACATTTCATGCTGCAAATCTCAAGTGATCTCCCACTCAAAATATATCATGCATATGCAACAACAGATAAGTCCAACAGCATGTCAGTATCTGGCAGTATTATACACATTTACACACATTTCATATATTCAAAATTACAAATCAGTTAAGGATTTAATGTAGGAGCATTTTCTTACACAGATACAGTAACACTATGATTGTAGCGATTTTTGCTTCTATCTATCTATCTATCTATCTATCTATCTATCTATCTGTTGTTTGAGCTTTAGTTTTGCACATAAAGCTCTATCCATACAATTTTAGGTCTTCTAAAGAAACTTTGCATCGACTAAAGAATTTATGTGGAATTAAAAGTGACAATATATTCAAAGAAGCTTCAAGTCTCTATGTATTTCACATATTTATTGTAAAATCACAATTGAGTTCATGTTGGCTTGGTGCCTTAATGATTAGCACTGTAGTCTCACACCTTTCACTTTATATGGGTGTGGAGATTTTCCACTGATTTCTCTATTCCAGCTTTTTCTTTTAGTCCAATGACATGCAGTTAGGAGGATTGGGGACGTTTGTGTGCCCGGCCATCCTGTCCAGAGTGGCCCCATCCTCACACTCGGGGCTTCATGGATAGACTCCAGGCCCACTGTGACCTCATATTGGATAAGCAGCTTTGGAAGATGGATAGTTATTCAGGAACACGTGACTCATAAACATTTTCTCGCTGGTTCAAATCCCAGAAGGGAAACTTGTGCACTTGATTAGGTAACAGAATGCAACACAAGCGTCTGACAAATGAATAACGTCAATATGATGCTATGTAAATAAGTAAGTCTGTGACTTTGGCAGATATCACACATTTCATTTCTACAATCCAGGGTGTAATGGCTGTGCTCCAAACCCATTTGAATTTATCTTGCATCATCAAGGCTTGATGTATGCTAGGTCTTAATCTCCATACTTTTTGCCTAAGGAACTGTTCTGCTTGTAATCATCATCACACAAGTATCAATAAAGGTGTAACCAAAAAAATGTAAATGTGCTTTTTTTTACTTTCACTTTGTTCCTGCAGCATATTTCAAGTGCATAACCTTGTTTTGCTTCTTTCAATGCGCACCTTCAAGATCCCATGTGTTTCACAATTTCGAATTTAATAATTTAGACCCAAACAGAGAATAGATTTCAGCATAAACTTTTCATAAACGGCCTTGGAACACGGCGTGCTTTGACCAGGCCCCGCCTGGCATCCGTTTGATGTTGCTTGTGCATTTACATCAATGCATCAGCATACCTGCAATGCTATCAGGGCCACCGGCTCTCATGTTGAACTGCCTGTAAAAAATATGCAGAGAGCTTCTTGTGTATTGTTTGCTAGTTTTTAAAGGCTGCAAAAATGGTCTGCATACATAGAAATGAAACAACAGTTCAATGTTGTATAATGTAACCTGATACAGTCCTTTTGTTTTTCAAAGAACAACCTGTACTACTGAGTCAACACCCTCCAACAAGGATTCTTATAGATTTCTAAGTAGTGATTTAAAAAAAAAAGTCGTGTTCATTCAGCAGTTTATAAGATTTTTTCCCCCCCAGAAGTCTATGCTTTCTCTGGGTGCATTTTGGTCTGAATGGTCAACACATTTGGCTGTCATCTGGTGTGCCGGGGAATTATCCAGTCCCATCTGCTCCCAAATCCATGAATGTCAAATTCTGTCAGCAGCCTCCGGACTTCCAGCCTCTCCATTTCGAATGAAAGGTGTAGAACACCGTGACCGAGGACATTTAGTTTGCATGAAAAGTAATGCAGTGTTTATTATTACTATTATTATTTTTTGCGAGAAGCTTTGGCAACTCTGGGTAGTGTTGGCTTATTTTTGAGAAGGTGGGGGTGCTACGCGAGTGACTCAGCAGGCACGTTGCATCCATGCAGAGAACAGGATGACCGCTGCATTCTGGAGCGCAGAGCAATGGAAGAGGCCAGAATTGCATGAGGGCTCAACGGGGTGTGAAACACCGCGAACCGGCACACTCAATATGGGGCAGTGTATCATAGCAGGTGCCAAAGAGGTTAAGGTTTTAAAGCAGGACTTGTGAAATGTAAAAAGTATCGTGTCGAGTTTCAAACAGAGCGTTGCTGTTCGACAGCAAACTACTTAGCCCTCACTACTTTGGAAATAATGTCAAGCTGTGTAAAATAGCAAGCTGAAAATAATCATAGTAGCAGTCTTACTAACAACTCTGCAGCACTTGAAAAAGGCAGGGGAGAGTTGCTGGACTTATCACAGGCTCTGTGAGCATGACAATACTGGAATAACCCCAGAGTGTAACGTTTGTTGGTACGTGAAATTGGCATCTGTGGTCAGATCTGTCACTTGGCAATAATACAAATAGATATATCTTGGATAGGACTGGAGATTTTTTTTGGGATGGGGCTCCTATTTATATTCTCTCCTTTGAACTGACAATCGATGGCTGGCAAGCAGGAAGAAGGATGTCTACAGGAGTTTGATGTTCCTCTTCCGAGAGCAGGAATCTGGACTAAATGGATATGCACAGGCAAGTGTCCTCAGCAAGTATTCATTCATCTGCATAAAAGCAGGCAAATCTGTACCAACCAGTTAAAAATGGATGCTCTCCAGTTGCAGGGGAAATGCAGAGTAAACAGTGTCAATACGGTAAGCAAGATTCTGCCTTTTACATGCTCGTGGATGGAAGCCAGCCATTTGCCAGATCTTGCAGTTTGATATTCCGTATTTTCACAGGCAGTGGCACTCAAGATTAAATCCTAATTAAGGAGATGGGTCTATCTCATGCACCCTGTTAATACCTTTTTTTTTTTTTCCTATTGCCCACCACCACCCCCCCTCTTCGGAGGACAACTTTATTTTACGTTAAATTAAAGGTACAGTGTAAAGAGTGTGATTTGTTAATACCTTTTGCAGTTGGACAAGTGGGACCAGTTGGATTTCCTCACTGAATAACACAGCTTGACAGTGTGGGTGGGGGGCTGGGGGGGGGGTGGTGGTGGC
>JAODJX010000065.1:5923403-5934343 GCA_026776945.1 Isichthys henryi | reverse complement strand
TGACCCAGGTGGAGACTCGAACCCGGGTCCTAGAGGTGTGAGGCAACAGTGCTAACCACTGCACCACCATGCCGCCCCCATGTTATTAACTTTAATATTAGAAATTAAAGTGACACTAATATAATTAACTGGCCAATGTTGTTTAATTATTGAATTGTTGTTTACGTAACTGCTTGACCAAATCCCTTATTGGCATTTCTAAATTTGAATTATAATTAAGCCTTTCTGGTTCTTACTCAAGCATAATAATAATCGATACTTTATCGATCCCCTTGGGGAAATTGTCTTTACGCCTCTCTCAGCTTGCTCTTTGTAGAGTAAGCTGGTTGCGAAGGGCAGCCACCTGTTGGGGCGCCCAGGGAGCTGGGGGTTAAGGGCCTCGCTCAAGGACCCACAGACGTGCTGAGGCTGGGTTTGAACCGGTGACCTCCTGATTACAAGCATACATAGTCTGGCAGCGTAATCACAGTGCTACCTACTTCCAGCATGTTACGACATTTTTTTTTAAATAAAGGTTTAACTGAGAAAGCAGGTGTGGTGATATAAATGTTTTTGGCTGTATTTTACTGCAATAAAGTGCAGTACTGCTAGGTGAGCCCATACAAACAAAGAGGGACGGTTAGCATCACAACAGTGTGCTTCCATTCGGTAATCAGTGTAGAATGTGCATGTGTTCAAACATGCAGACCAACAGCTAGAATGCCGGTATTGAAGGAGCAGGAGCCATCCAACCCAGCCCCCTCGCCATCAGCCCTCTTATGGACGGACCGGTGCAGCACCGGAGTCCAGTCTTTGCTTTGGTCAGCGTTCCTGAACACGGATGTTGTATTTGGCTTTGCATGCGTTGCGGCGGACTGTGGCGACATGACGTTTATTTTCTGATAATCAGCTCTACAGCTGAATTTCCCCCGTTGCCGGCGGCGAGTGTCGGTACGCCCTCCTTCACGCCCGCTGGCAGCCAGAGTTTTAGGCGTTCCTGTAGAAGGGCCGACGTCCAAGTTGGCTGGGCCGTCGATCGGCACGACCGCTGGCATCTGAGGCCCAGGCAAAAAAACTGGCCTCTGCATCTACCGCCGGAAGGCTGGGCAGGTTGGGTTGGCTCGCAGAGAGCCTTCCTCTTCACGGTAGACCTGTGGCACAGCTTCGCGGATTCGTCACTGGGTCTCCCCCCCCATGTGAGCGGGGGAAGGCAGCCACAGAGCTGTCGTCAAGCAGGCATTGGGGTGCAAGTAGAGTGTGACATTTGAGTTGCAGGCCTCCATTTGAAGGTTTAGTTCTAACTCAGAGTTATTTAGCTTGGCTTAGGGTCTTGGTACAAGTATGCCGGAATGTGCAAGAAGCACCCTCTGCACATTTGGAGAACTCCGAAAATGTTTCGGTTTATTTGGACAAATTAAACGAAATCCTGCGTGATGGTGCCACGTGCGTTGTCACCATGTACGATGAATGTTTCCCGTAGCCTTGTTACAGAAGGGCGTGCATCTTATCGCTTAATCGTCGAATCATGGTCTGGATTATGGAGAAGGAAACCTACTTCTCTCACCCATTTCTCTTGATATATTTAATTTAAAAAATAAAAGAGTAATTAAGCATGTTGTTGTTTTTGGTGTAAACAAACCTGCAAAACAAACCAAGTCCGGAATTATAGTGAAGGCAGTTTTGAGGACTCTTCCATCAACGTGCCACTGCCTGGTTCGTTGGGATCCCATTGGTTATTTTTCTACATGGCTCCCAGTTTTTCCATTACGTCACGAGTAGCTGAAATGTGTAAATTGGTGGACTACAAATCTGCCTGCCCGATAACAATTCCCTCACTGTTTAGACATAGTGCCCCGATTGTTATGGTTCCTCTATTTCTCAAACAGGTTTATTCCAGACGACCTCACCTTTGATGAGCCGCCAAAAGATGTTGCCACAGATGTGGACTTGGCTGCCTACGACCCCAAATATTTCACCTCAACTGCGATGGCAACATCAAAGGTAGGATGAGGCATGGCGAACCTTCAACGCCCAAACAAAAGACTTTCTATAAATTAAAGCGGTAATTGAGCCGTAACTCTACGAGACTGCAGAAGGTCATGTCTTGCTACTCTCCATGACAGCCTTAATGGGACCTACTGCTGCACGTTAAGACGGCTTGGCTGGCAGCTCTGTAATTTGTTTCTCTGACCTTGTTCACCTCACAAAAGAAGGGTCAGGACTCCTTAGCCATTGAGAGAAGCCAAAGAGTTGATCAATCATAGAAGAGCCTGATGCTACACATGGACAAAGTAGTTGATGCTCTGGTCTTGTGTGTGCAATATGTATGCATGTATATATGTTACATGCATATGTATGTATACATATGTGCATGTGTGTGTATATATGTATATAACATACATCTGTATAGCTGTGGTATGTATGCATGCAAATAGATGAATACATTTTATTTTTATGGTTTGTATGTTGGGTGTACGATTGATTCAGAAGGGCGTGACTGATGAATGGATGCTTTTTATAGTTGTGTTATTTTAATTCTTCTTTACTTCAACCCAAGGTGGAGCTGACCTGGGATGAGACGGACCATGAACGGGTCACAACTCTAAACAGGACGTTCAAGAAGGATGAGATTCTGGACATGGACTTCCAGGCATACCTGGCCTCCTCCAGTGAAGACGACGACGAGCAGGAGGACGAAGATCCAGAAGGTCTTTACCGTAATGTGTATCTGTTGGAACTTGCCGTAGTTAACAGTGGGATTCAGTTGTTCCATTTTTAACCTTGCAGAGAGATCATAAAACATTGCTGTTGTCACTGTGCTCCAGGCGATGAAGACCACAGGGTGGAGAAAACCAAGAAATCGCGCAAGAATGACGCAGAGCAGATTGCAAAGTACCGGGAGCTGCTGAAGGACATTCAGCACAAGGACGTGAAGCTGGAGGAGAAAGCCATGGAGATGGAGGTCACTTGGGTCCCAGGTATTATCCTGTTTCCAGTCGGAAAATTAGGCATGCCGTGCTGCGTGCCGTTCAAGGAAAGTCTTGTAGAATTTTCCCCTTTCAAGTGAAAAATATGCATTTAAATGAAAATATTCTGGGTCATTTCCACTGGTCATGCAGAAAAACTGTAATGTGGCCACTGCAATTTCCAGAAGATTCCAGCTGACACCGAGGTGGGGGGAGATGAGCATTCACACTTTAATTGCACGCATTAAGCTCGTCTCCTAGTGGGCGGTTGTATGGAAAGTCCGGCGCTCGCAGTGAGAATTTCAGTCCAAAGTAACCACCATTGGTTGATCTGTGGCCAGCATGAAGTGGCTGTATCTGTGTGTGTTTGCTCTCTCTCTGTGGTGTGGGACTGCCTGCAGTCAGGCAGCCATTACTGGGGCTTTGGAACTGCTGAAATTCCAATCATGAATGATTGTTTGGTTTGGTATGAATTTGAGGATGTTTACCTCCAATGAGAATGTGTTGAAAACCTCGTGGTTGGAAACCTCAGGAAATCTGGCACACCTCACGCGTGGGAATAGTACCGGCTGACGTAAAGCAGATTATATTATCTGCGTCTTTGATGCGGATGTCTTTTATTGTGTTACCTGGATACTTTTGTATAGGAGGAACGCAGAGATGTCAGACGCAAATGATGTTTGAAAGGGTGGAAAATGTTTCATTATGTATGCTAGGCAACGCTACTGTGGCAGAATAACTCCCAAACAGACTTCACTTTTTTTCTTCTAGCTATTGCAGTTACACAGATCATTTTGGCTTCTCCTTAAGTACTTAATGGATAGTTATTTTTGCAAAGCATTCTGAATGCGGTGTAGGGGAAGAGTGCAAAGTACTGTTTAAGCATTGTATGAGCTGTATTGCAGTCCCCATGAATGGTCTGCATTCAGCTTTTTATCTACATTGCCTTTTCCCCTCTAAAAGCATGAAGAGTTCAAATATAGAGAGTTTGCTATGGTTGCTGTCGGACGACCTCTGTGCTTGAAAAACGAAGGCAGGTGTTTCGGGATGTCTTCAGCTTTGTATGTCATTCCCCTAGTGGCCTCTAGAGGGCAGGAATTATTCCTGAATAGAGACTGCTGGTATAGATGCAGTGTTACTTTATCAAACCACTGTTTATTTCTAATAAAGTAACACATCTGGTGAGTTAATTCTGAATTGATTATTAGGTCTCATCAGATTGGTTTCAGCTCTTAGCAGGCATTTAGGAATTTCTCCAGAATGTTCTGTCTTCCTAGAGATGTTGCATGGTCTGTTCTGCTTTTCCGGTCAACTTTTCCAAGCATTATGGTCTTTTTCCAATGACCGCCGACTCTTCAACTTCCAGTACCTGTAATTCCAAGAACTGCCAGACTAGAGTTTAGAGAACATTTTGCTCCTGAAAACACACAGGCAGGTAATTTTAATATCAGGGTTTGCTTCGTTGTAAATGGTGAGGAGGCGATGAAAACCGCACCTGGAGGTCAAGTGTACGTTTGAGATTTTGAGAGAGTGAACGCAAACTTTTGTGTTGGGTTAGTATTGGGGGGGGGGGGGGGGGGTGTTGGTGTCAGATGCCTTTCATCCAAATCGAGCATCTGAAGCGCCGTTAAGTCCACGTCCAAGTAATTACATAACGGAACACAGGCACAGAGGCAGCACAGGTTGCAGGCAGATGTTTGTCAGAAAGCATCACTCTCATCAGCGCAGCAGATGACAAGCCTCAGTCTGTCAGAGGCAGACTGGGATAAACCTGGCCCCTTTTTTTTCCCTTCTCCGTTTCCTCGTCCCCAGTGCTGACTGCTTTTGAGACCTACGCAAGGCCTTCAGAACATGCCACTGAGTGTCAATCCATTCAGCTCCCCGCATCTCCGTCTTTACGCAGCAGATCCTGATTTAAGCTGCCTTGTGTGACAGATGTGCGTGGTCCGCAGCGCAAAACAAGAGAGGCACAAGTGCTCAAAACTCTTCCTTTGCCTAGATGTGTGTAGTTTTTTCTTTTTTTCTCCAATACACAAATACTTAATACATCAGCAACACCAGGCCACAAATAAACAAACAGCCTTGATCTGTATTGGCCTTGGTTGTAATTCTTTTTTTTTTTTTTTGGAGGACAGCAAAGTAGTGAAAAATAATAATTTGATATTCTTCAGTTGCCTTCCATTGGCAATGCTTAAGCATGCTTTTTCTATTTTAAAGGTTTAATTTGTGCAACATGACTAATAAAAAGAAGAAACAATGGGATGAAATACCTAGTAGGCCATGGATATTATATTATGGTAAATTATCTCAATCTCTGATGCTAACTATAATTTAAATTTACTGGTTATTTACAAGGCTGCAGAGTCTTATCCTCAATGCTGGTTTCTGGGTAGCCTTTAGGTCGGCTGGTCAAACCCAGGTGTGAGGACTCTTCAGCCAGTCAGTCCTCTAATTAGTAATCTAATTAGGAAGTTGCAGCGAAAACCCGTATACCCAACAGCCCTCTCAGTATAAGATTGCCTACCCCGTGATACTGGATAACTGTGCCTTTTAGGGACATGTTCTGTAACGTCATATTTGAGCCAACAAAATGCAAAGACCGCTCAGAATAGAAACGATTCCTCAGAAAAGCAGTCGTTCCAGCTTTTTCACGACATTTTAATGCTGACGTCGATGATTCTGGCTTCTTCTGTGGAGCTGTGCCATTTTGTCAGCTGCTGTTGTGCCGCTGCTGGGAACAGAATGGTCCACGTACTGGAATCTGGTGGATCTGCCACGGCACTGGGGAGGATAATATTCCTTACTGGAAATAGCGCTGAGTTACCCTTTTTTTTATTTAATGCTTTGGCACAGAGTTTCACACTCTGAGAGGTTTTTATGCAAACAGACACCCAAAGAAGCGTAGGCGCTAAGCCAGGACCCCAGCGGACTCACACCCTGCACAGAGGGATCATCACGCCGGGAGCGTGCGTTCCAGCCGCCTTCCACATGTCACAAAGAGACACTTCCAGCTGCCTCAAATTGCTTCAGCATTGGTGGTGTTGACTCGGCTGGATGGATGCAAATGAATGAGATCAGAAATCTGATATCATTATAATATAAATCATTATAATGCATTCATGAAGTATTATACGCATGGCTATAACTTTATAAAAAGGCATAACACATTATAGCCATGTTTATTCATTATGCATGAATGCTCTATGAAGCTATCATCTATAATATTGTCATAATGCATTATAATAGTTTATACTGACTTTAGTCTCTACTTATTATGCATTATAGCTCAGAGCTTCACAGAGCATTCATAATGAATTATGAAAATGGCTATAATGTCTTATGCCTTGTTATAAAGAGTTACGGCCGTGTTTGTAAAACTTGTAATAATGGTTTAACAAATAATGAATGCATTATTTGAAGGTATCTATAATGCATTATGATGACTGCATTAAGTAAAGGGCTTCCGAATTGTTTCATGTTCCTCTAAGCAAATGTGTGGAACACCCTGCTACCATCAGCATCCCTGGCATCTGTACGGCATTCTGACATCGTGTAAACGTCATTTTTATTATATACGTTTTTTGTTTTTTTTTCCTTTTCTCCCCATCGCTGCAGGTCTGAAGGAGACAACAGAGCAACTGGTGAAAAAGAAACTGGAGCGTAAGGTCCAGCTGACCCCGTGGGAAGAATTCCTGCAGAAGAAGAAGGAGAAGAAGCAGCAGAAGAAGGCGGAACGCAAGCAGGTTGCGGATCCGTTCGGCTCTGCTGAATTCAGTTTAATATGCTATAAAGGAGCTCCATGTTTACGAGCCACCTACTCTTTCCTATTGAATTATCCATTATGTTGCAGCGGCTTGTTAAACGCAGAGCTATTTGGCATCGCGTTGCCTAATGGTATCGCTGCATGTGTGGTATGATCGTTCTTCATTTGAGTGGAAAGCTTTAATGTGTTCTGGGGCAGAAAGTCCTGCTTCCTTTGGTTGGACCTGAGACACAAGTGCGGTTGTTTTAATACCAAAGGATCTTTAAAACGAGCTTCTCGAATCGTGAGAAGATGAAGGGGTTCGTCTCGCTCTCCCCATGCGAAAATTAAGTGCGCACGAGCACAGAGTGAAGCTTTCGTACCAAAGGAGGAGGTGGTCTGTGAGACTGTGAGGTGCCTGTAAAGTCCATGTCTCTGAAAACAGAACCCGGAGTCATGCAAACAAAAAAAACCCGCAAAAACCCTGCCCAGCCCCCGGGCAACAGTGTTATCTCACCCGCCGTGCACTTACTGTCAACCTTGTCGCCTTCTTTCATCAGGGTCAGTATGAGCCAAAATAAATATCATTATCCGGAGTATATGATTAAAGACAAATAAACTTGTTTTAGCCCAAAAACATAACTTTGATCATGGGGCCTATGCGTACTGTTTGTTGGAGGGAGGTTAGCCATGGATAAACACGTTTACCCTCGTCGCTGTTTTCGATATTGATGTAGCATTTGTGCACTGCAACTGAATTTCACACTATCACAAATATAGCAGATAAGATATATTGTAATATGCTAATTATTAGCATATGGCTAGATACTGTTTCATTCTACCTGTCCTAAAATGTATTGTAATATGATTGAGTACAAGCAACAGGCCTTGTTAAGAATGTTTGTTTTATTTATATCTCTTATTATTAATACAGGCTGCCCCTCAGTCTGACCTAAGTGATGATGACCTTCCAGCCGACGTTGACCTCAGTGATCCCTACTTCGCTGAAGAACTTGGAATATCAGGTTTTTTTTTTTTTCCCTCAGCTGTTCTAGTCTCTTACCAATGAGACAGTAAGTGTGATCGCAAACATAGTGCAGAAGGAAGGAAATTAACAATATTACCGTGTTCTATTTTTATATAAACACCAGCATTTGTCTCTCAAATTAGTTTTTAAATATACTGATTTCATTTTTGGCAGTGACTTCTGAAGGTTTCCTTTGATCTAATCAGTCGAGTTGAAAATGTGTGACTTCGCGTTTGTGAGCAGAATGGAAGAATGATAAATGAAAGACGGCTTCTCCGTACGCAAAGCTCTCGGTCTGCCTGCAGATGACCTCAGAATAATGATTCTTAAGAATCATTTCACATACAGCTTAGAGTCCAAAGAAAATGGATGGAGGGCAGAATGTATTGTAAACAGTCTGAAAGAACGTAATAAACCTTGCATGCGGAGCGAGGTCACGGGCTGTGACGACTGAACTGAAGAGGCATCGTGAGCTGTAATGTAAAGCAGAACCTGATCGCCCTCATCCAATTAATTGTTTTTTTTCTTTTTTTCTTTTAAACTATGCTTGTCGCTGTCCCTTGATCTCAGGGTCTGAACTGAAAACAAAGTCGAAGAAGATGAAACAATCTAAGGAGGAAGAGAGGACACCGGAAGAAGTGGCTGAGCTAGAAAGGCAAAAGGTCAGTTTGACAGGTTACATGTGTTAGGTCATCAGCATGCCACTTTCCCTTAATGTCACACCCATTTGATCTCTTGTTATTGTTACTTTTACTCTTATGGTTACTAGGCAATGAGGTACCTGTCAGCAGAGTTTAGAGAATGTGGTGTTCGAGGGATAGTTATTTATTTTATATATGTTTTGCCAGTGTTAGGCAGGGATTGGCAGATTACTCCCTTAAGCACAAAAAGACCTGATGACTCATTAATCAAAATGGCCGTTTATATAAGAGAACTAAGCATGTGTTGTTGTTGAGGTTTAATGAGCTGTTGAAAGACGACTCGCATGACACTTGAAGAAAAACACCCCTGTCAGGAGTAGAGTGGTCCATTCCAGATTCATTTTATTAAGACGTGGCTCTTTTGGGATTTACACTGGAGGGGTGTGAGTGTGTGAAACGTCTCTCAATGTGCTCGTCTCTCGCCAGGCGGAGATGGCGCTGCTGATGGATGATGAGGGCGAGGAAGACGCGCAGCGCAAACACTTCAACTATGACAAGATCGTGGAGCAGCAGAACCTGAGCAAGAAGAAGAAGAAGAGGCTGCAGAAGCGGAATGAGCTGCAGGAGGAGGATAACTTTGAGGTCGGCCCCCCTTGCTATCTTCCTCACGGCAGCTTTACCTTTTGAGCCACGCACCCAAACCAGATGGTTTGGCCCATGACATTCACACTGCCCCACATGAACCATCTACATCTTTAGGGTATATACCTGAGTGTGGCTTTAAGGAGGACTTTCAGACCTCTATGACCAAAGGCTGGCAGTCTCACCCATCGTGTCGTCCAAGTTGCCCCACACAGAAACTGTCACATATTGAAAATGGTTATTCTTAAAAGTATAGCTGGCGATCTTATGTTTGCTCTAAATTTTTGGATATGACGATGGCAGTCATTTAGCAAAAGCTTTTCCCCCTGGGGCATGGAATAGTGAGCATCTAATTCACAGTAAAGCTCACAGTTTTGTAATGACGGGTCGTATGTACCGTTGTAATCCTCGAAAAGGTTTAATTCGCGGAGATGTGAAGCCAGCCATTTGCAGTAAATAAAAGAGCCCAGCTAATTTTTGTGCTAAATACTGCCAGATGTAGCGTGTTAGATATCATCTCTCTCCTGGTGTAATGATTTGGAAACAGATAATAACATGAAATTGACCAAAGGCCTAGTTTCAGAAATTAGGTGACTTGCCCTCACAGGGTCGTAAATCCTAAGCGTTTTTCATTGTTATCTCATAGTGCATCATACTTGTGCCTTGATGTATCATTTTATTGATACAGGCCTTCAATGCGATCACCGCTTTCACCAAAACAAAATCCCTGCTTATTCTCTCATTGCTTGTTTCGTTACAGGTCGACGTAAAAGACCCTCGCTTCCAGGCCATGTTCACCTCGCACTTGTATAACCTGGACCCCTCGGATCCAGGCTACAAGAAGACCAAGGCCACTCAGAGGATCTTGGAGGAGAAGCAGCGACGACGGGAGGAACGTCAGCAGGAGGACGTCGTGAAGAGGAAGCAACAAGAGACGGAACACGAAGTCGGTGCCAGGCAGCAGCCAGCCGGGCCAAGAAAGGCCATGGACCCTGGTCTGTCCATGCTCATCAAGTCCATCAAAAACAGAACCGAACAGTTTCAGGCCAGAAAAAAGCAGAAGACGAAGTAGAGTCAACATGAAATATAGGTGGGCAGACTAGAACAGACTAGTGGCCTGAAAGCTTATCACATTGAGTAGTTTGTATAATTGACTCTTAAACAGAATCATCAAGAATTTTCTTGTCGCTTCAAAGTGGAGCAGAAATCCACCCGAACGGATTATCTCATTAAAACCGTCAGATTAATAATGTGGCGTGTGGCGTTGCATCTGTCTGTACCGGAATGTCCAGGAAGTTCAGCCCGTTTTGAAGTGTATTCCCCAGTGGAATGCAATGGTATTAATGGCTCCTTTCAAGCTTCCGGCATGAACCACTGATGGAAGAAGACTTTTATGTTGTACAAAGGACCCTCTCATGTCCTTGTTTTGACTTTGGAATGATAAGAAAAGTAACCGAACTTAAATCTCGTCCCTCCATTCGGTGAAACACTGGCCGAGGGGAACACAATCCTTTTTCGCGAGTGACCCTGACCGTGGCCGAAGTGGAGGGAAGAAATTCCATGAGGCCAGTTGAGTGAAATATGATCCCATTTGTTCAAGATCCCATAGTTGCTTTTTTAAAATTCTGATAATCCGCATGAAGTTGTCCCTGTGTTGTGTGCTTTTAATTTAGTTTTTTGTGAAGTCCTCCTTGATTCTTAGAGCGTGCTTGTGCCATGAGTCATCTAGGGGTTCAGAGATTTTTTTATTTTTTTTTAGATGTGCTTGTTTATTAAACAGCTGTAACTAGCATGGTTCACTGTGAAACAACTATGTCATTAATGGGTCATCTCACAAATTAATTCCTTTGACTGAACAGTGTCGTAGGGGCGGCATGGTGGTGCAGTGGTTAGCACTGTTGCCTCACACTTCTGGGACCCGGGTTCGAGTCTCCGCCTGGGTC
>JAODJX010000065.1:5892424-5904307 GCA_026776945.1 Isichthys henryi | reverse complement strand
CATCAGCTTTTCTTTCATGTTCTGTAAAATTGGAAACGTGTGCAGAGGGGGATATGAATGTGTGTTCCTTCGGGCACCTGCTTTTAATTTCCGAACTTAAAAGGCACCCCCATCAAAAGGAGTTCTGACACGCTGGGCTTGGGCCCTGCTAACACCACCCCCCCCCCCCCGCCCGCCACCCACACCCCCGTCACATGTGGTGCTCCATCGTAAGACCCAGCCTTCTGCAGCCTTGTTTCGCTCTGGTTCCGCTGGGCACAGTACTCGGCTCGTCTCTCTTTTTCTCTGTCTTTCATCTGCCAGTTCCTACGTGATGAAACGGATTTTGTCGATGGGGGGGCCTTAATAAAACGTCAGTCGTTTTTCCAAAGATTGCCCATCTTATCTGACAGGTCTATAAATTTAGAGAAGATGGCTGATTTTGATACTTTCACTGCAAAATTTTGTCCCCTTCCAGTAATGTGTGGTCAGGATTGTAGGGATTTAGGATCCTTCTCAGAAAGGCTGATACATAAGGCAGTATATCCCCAGACTGACGTGCCAGCGTAGCACGGAACATCTTACACCTGAAATGGAAATTTTTCTTCTTCATTTGCCATTTGCAAGTGCTTTTTCAGTGCACTTTCCCTTGAAAGACACATACAGGTAAGCAGGGTCTTTTTGGGGGGGTTTAAGGGCCTAAAGACGCATCGCCCTGCCAGCCCGATCATGAGTCCTGACCTGCTGAGGCATACGCCATCCCAACCCATGGGAAGTTCAGTGTCACTGGATCACCTGGACGGTGTGGTTTGTAGATCGTGGGGGTAAGGCAGAACAACAGAAGCGATATGTTTAAGTTCCTGAGGGACAACTGAGGGACGTCCATGCGTATCCGCATGGGTCAGCTGCGGGGGTGAGCACATCACCCGTACTGTAGGGGCCTGCCAGTTTGGCAGGTTTGGGCGCCGGGCCCCTGTGGCCGTCCGGGTCAGTGGCCCAGACGCCCATGGGGCTGACAGGATTACATACTGTGGTTTGGCTGGCTTGGTAACTATACAGCGACGGCGACCCGGGACCTGACCGCTCTGCATGTATATATTTTTAAAATAACCCCGAGCTGCAGTGGGTGCCTTTATTTATGCTACACGTTGCTGTTTTCGTCCCGCGACGCAGTGAAAATACTGTTGGCCTCATGCCCCACGAGCGATTTTAAACTGTATGCATTTCTCGTCTTCTATTTGCGGCATGAAAACCGGTGCTGAGTGTATTCCGTATTCGCTCTCGTAGCTCCGGTATACCGTCTGGTGTGAGCTTCCTGTGTATTTTTTAGATTCATGCGGTTAGATTCCATCTCTGCTCTGGACACAGATATGCCCTGGAATTGCTCGATTTGCTCTGCCTTTCACAATAGCAGCGTGTCTCTGCCCGCATGAGGAAGGGTGTTGCGGAGCAGGATTGTGGAAAGCGAATGGAGATACCACACAGTCTTCCCTACCAATCAGGCGGCTAAGGGTGTCTCTGTCATCATGTCATATCTATATTATGTTTCTATCTTCCACTTTTTTTATTATATTGATTATTTTTCATTTGCACTACGACCAATGAGAACAATATACCATTCAGTGTAACTCCACGTTTTACATATTTGAAGCTGACAATAAAAGATACTTTGACTCTCCCACTTGTACCGAACCTCACTAGTGAACTCTTGCCTAACCCCACGGTTCATGTGGAAATATCCCGCTTCTCCGTGGGACTTGTGCCACCAGCAAGGCCTCCCAGTGGGGCTCTGGTAACCATAACTCCAGACCCCGTGCTCTTAAGAGACGCTCTTCTTACTGTGAGGAGACCGTATCGGCAAATGTTCTCCCCGAGTTTGGAACGCTGCCTCGTGGCTTCGCTGACTCTTCATGGGACACTGGTGCTGGGCCCGGCTCATGCCACTGGAAAGATGTTTTTGGTGAATCTGTATGGTGACACATACTCTACTGGGTTAAAGGCAACACACATAAAGGCTAAATATGCCCCTTAGTCACTCTTCTTTTGTATAGGTTTTTAAGACATTCCCCCTTTTAAATTTTTGAAATAAATGTATTTTATTTCTTTGGTAAATGCTGAGCACTCTATGATGTGAAAGCAGAAAAGAACTCTGCCCAAAATTAACTACAGATATGCATTTGCGATTTCAGTAACGCCTTTAATTAGTCCTTGGTAGTTAATAATTCTGTCCCTATTTTGGAGCACAATAAAGTGTGTGAGAATGTTTTTTGATTTTGTTTATTTTTATAGCTGCTGAATATAGATTTAATCAGTTAAGGCGTGTGTTTGGCTGCATGGTGCAGCGAGGGCCTTCTGACTGTGGTGGGGGCAATGGGCCGTCACAAATGCTCCTTAGTGAAGAGCTTTAACGCCATGTTTGCGGTGCAGTCATGACGCAGACGACCAGAACCAACAGGTCGCCCCCTGTAGTGAACGCTAACAGCAGCTGCCCATGAACCGTAGGCCACCTCCCGCTAGTACACCCCAGGAACACCAAGACATCTCCCAAGACTTTTCACACCCTTCAAGGGGGATTTGGCCAAATCCCATCTGTGTAGAGGCTGCGACGAGGGAGGTTGTGTGTGCGCTTTTATGCATGTGTGTACGTATTCATATCTTTGTGGGGACTCGTCCCTTATTTCTCTGGTCATAACCCTAATCACAAGTATGGCAACCTTATCCCTTCCCAGCCATAACCTTAACCTTTTGTAGCCAAACAAAATATAAGATTTTGGCATTTTTAGTTTTTTGACTGCAGTCAGATTTTTTTTTTATAAAATTGAGTTTTCCCTTGTCAAGTCCAGAAAATAGTGATATAAATGTAATATATACGTATGTGTGTAAATGTGTATATATGTATATATGTAATGTAAATGTATGTGTGTGCCTGTCTGTCAGTCAGTCAGCCTGCTGTACTTTTCCCATCCCATTCTCGATGGGAATAGTATTTGAGTGAAAGCGTTGCTTTCCCCCAAAAACTGCAACACAGACTCTGACCCCTCGGAGTAGTAGAAGTGTTTGTTTTATCTTGCGTTCTGGGTTCACGGAGACTTCCTCTCACAGCACGGGTCTGCGTTAGGAAAGCCTTTGACCATGCTCTCCTCCTTTCTAGGGTGCTGATTCTCATCTTTGGCCGCCCTGACTTGTGCAAACTATTTTTAGGTGTTTTGTCTTTTTTAATCCATCTTTTTATATGTTTTTCTTTTCGTCCGTCTTTTCAGGGTTGTGTATGTGGTCGAGCAGGGTTAGGGATCTCTTTGGAAGGTCGTGGGTTCAGATCTCACAGCTGGCAGGGTAATAATATCACCACTGGGACCCTGAGCAAGGCCCTTAAACTGAAGCCCCTATTTGCTCCAGGGATGCTGGCTGACACTCTGATTGGTCAAGAATAAATATATGTAAAATATTGGTGCTTGCATGCGTATGTTTGCTCTTATAAAATGTTGAGCATTTCTTTTTGAGGATAATGACTGTCTGTCGGCCTGCAGGCTGTGGGGAACACCTCATCCGCACCATGCTGGCCCGGGAATGCTCGGCTTCTGTGCAGTCAGAGGACGCCCACCAGTCCCTACTGGACACTATGCAAAACAAGTTCATTAGTGAGTATCACGCCTGCCAGTCCCTAAAGGTTTGTTATTGAATACCACGCCCTCCAGTCCCTATGGGTTTGTTAGTGAGTACCACGCCCACCGGTCCCTACTGGACACTATGCAAAACAAGTTCATTAGTGAGTACCACGCCCACCAGTCCCTATGGGTTTGTTAGTGAGTACCACGCCCACCGGTCCCTACTGGACACTATGCAAAACAAGTTCATTAGTGAGTACCACGCCCACCAGTCCCTATGGGTTTGTTAGTGAGTACCACGCCCACCAGTCCCTACTGGACACTATGCAAAACAAGTTCATTAGTGAGTACCATACCCACCAGTCCCTATGGGTTTGTTAGTGAGTACCACGCCCACCAGTCCCACGCCCACCAGTCCCTATGGGTTTGTTAGTGAGTACCACACCCACCAGTCCCTATGGGTTTGTTAGTGAGTACCACGCCCACCAGTCCCTATGGGTTTGTTAGTGAGTACCACGCCCACCAGTCCCACGCCCACCAGTCCCTATGGGTTTGTTAGTGAGTACCACACCCACCAGTCCCTATGGGTTTGTTAGTGAGTACCACGCCCACCAGTCCCTATGGGTTTGTTAGTGAGTACCACGCCCACTCATCCCTATGCATTTGTTACTGAATGTCACACCCACCAGTCCCAGCATGGACACTATGCAAATCAAGTTTGAGTACCATGCATACTCTGTTCTCTGCTTTCTTTGACGGTCACTGCAGTGCGGTTCAGGCATTGTGGGTCGGGGTGGGGGGTGGTTAATCAAATAGACAGCTCGGTTGCTAGGAGTCACGAAATCGGCAAAGCTAGCCGCCTCAAGTTGCGGAATGCTTCTCTACGCTCGAACGAGGTCTGCGAATATGGCCTCGGTGTTTGTATTTAACAGCCGCAGGCATTGCCAAACAGAGTAAATATTCTGTTGACAGTTTATTTAAATCGGACCCCTCAGAAGTGGTCAGCGTTTCGGTTAGCCAGCTCTGTTGGCACGGCGATCCCAGGCCAGTGAAAGTAAGTGACCATTTACGCTGAAAGGAAGACGGGAATAAATGACCCTGTGGGCTTTAAGTGGGAAGAGTTTGGATCTTTTCTTGTTTTTGGGCCTTTTATTGCCCTTGGTTTGCTTTAACGCAGACAGACGTTGTGGCTGGGATACTGGGCAGGCTTTTGATTTTCAGTCCGCTGCTAAGTATCCAGTTTTTCGGTTTTGACCATGTGCATGCACATCCTCCAAAAGCATTTTATGACAGTGAAACGCCAAGTGCAAAGTGCAGCTTTACCTGATTGCTTAGTCATGTTTACTACACAATTGGAACGTATCCCAGAATTCGGCTGGCTGCATTTATTGGGGAATATTTCGCATGACCAAAATGGAGAGCCGTTTGCAGTCGTGTGCATTCTGAGGAAAGGGAAAGTCTGTGGCGCGTTTGGTGGAACGAGCTCTTAAGTCTCGACATGCTAGGTGGTTGGCGTGCAGAATGGGGGGGGCCGGGGAGGCGGGGGATCGCAGGACATAACAAGCTTGCTCTTTCAGTATTTGTTTCATCTCTCGCCTAAGTCGGCAGCTATATGCCGGAGCTGCATTAAAGACGTTTGTCTCAATTTTAATAATTAATCACCAACAAACCACACGCTTGCATCACTGCTGCCTTCAGCTGACCTCAGGCCTTCATGGCTTCCTCTCGTGACCGAACCTTTTCTGTTTCTTCTATTGGAAAAGATTCCAGTCTGTTCTTTCATCCCCCCTCACCAAGCTGTCAAAAATATACGCGTATCATTTTGAAGGTTTCCTACAAATGTTTACTTCATCAAGGAAACCTACGTCTGGTGTAATTGATAATTACTATAAACGTCAAAATCCGATTGTTGAACTCGGACCGGTGCGAATGACATGGAATTTGTTCCTCGTTTGCTTTCTGAAGTAAAGGCACTAGAGGCAATAATTGTTAGCAGTTGTTTGACTTGGAAGGAAACATAAGGATAGTGTATAAGTTACACAGCACATTGAGTTCTTCATAAAACTAAAATTTGGCTGGATTGATTCAATGTTTTGGCACTGTGGACTATGACATAGGGGAGAATTTGACATTACGGGGAGGGACTCACACAACATAATAATTTATATACGACAGTCTTTGTAAAGGTGGGATAAATGAAGCCGAATTATACATTGGGGGTATCCATCCCCCGCCCAGTTCCTCTGGCTGGGGACATGGCGGTGGCCATCACAGGTTGCAGCCCTGTATGTGGGTAAGGAGACCGGGAAGGTTGTTGGTTCAAATATCAGATGAACTGAAATGCCCTAAACATGAAAAAAATTACCCAAAAAATTGCACTACACAAAACTTATCAGTCAGAAGGAGGAGAGAATGGTCAAGTGTGAAGCTAAATGAGTTACTTCACTAAAAGTGAGCAGGACTGATTGGCTGGGTAAAAATCTCAAGATATAGACTTTTGCATCTCACTTATGCAAAATACTGATAGTAATATTATGTACTTAAACAGTGCATATATTTCCATAGTCATGAAGTGGGCAACATTTCTGAGTAATTGATATTGTGTAAAAATAATCCCATAAACCTTTGATGATCATTGGTGGAAATTCAGTGTCTGGTTGGCTGGTTTTTTTTTTTTTTTTAAAAAAGTTAACATTAATTTGCAAATTGTTCCTAAAGCAGATCATGTTATATATTAATTGAGTACAAAACCAAATGACTGTATCAAGCTCTTGGGTTCCCGCTGTGTTCTGCCAGGCTCGCCGATTCTGGCCAGTGAAGACTGTGTCCTGGGGGGCGTCATCGTCTTGAGATGCTGCAGATGTGCAGATCCCCCGCCCTCCCCAGATCTCCGGGCTCTGCTAGGTAAGAGGGGCCCCCTTCCTCACCCAAGAACCTGAGGCAGCACTTCGGTGCACTGGACCACACTGATCATTGGCTCACCTGCTGTTCACCAGCCCCTGTTGAAGAGTAGCAGACCTCTTGGAGTTTGGGAACCTGCAGTAATGGTGACATCGCCCCCTAGAGGCGAGGAAAGAATTTTCCGTATGTTTCCGATTGGCTTGACTTTAATTTGGCAAGCTAATGCGTCTCACCGGGGGGTTGTGCAGGTTCTGCTTACTGGCGATGTGGGTTCAATCTTGGTGTGGGGTGAAACCCATTATGTAATGTCCTGCGAGCACAGGCACCAGGTTTCATCACAGCACGCATCCGTGAGTAGTTCCAGGGCTCAGGACATTCACACCAGGCCTGTAAATGTGGATTCTCCCATGGGGGTTATCTGTACCAATTATTTTGTGAGTCTCCCGGCCTGAAGCATTGCTGACATTCGGTGGTGAGTCACTAGGTCAGTGTGTTTATTCACCTCCTTTTAATTCCTTGGCTGTTTCAGATCAGACTTTTGGTCGGTTATCTGCGAAGCAGTACAAATGGTTGCCTTGTTATTAAGATGGAGGCTAGTTGTGGATAGCTTTGAGAAGATCGTGTGCAAAGTGTTGATCATGGGAAGAATTCTTCTGACGGAGTATCCCAGCATGCTCACTGAAATATCATGCAAAACTTTTTCATTTTATTTTTTGCCCCTCAAACCGAGTGTTCTAACACTCCTAACAGACACCCGCTGTTCCAATCGCTTTATTTTTTATTTTTTTGTCACAATCGCCATTTTTTGGGAAGTATATGAGCGATATGTGTATTTTCACAGGTGGAAATGGAAGGTCTCTTTACCTAAAAGAAGAACTAGTTTTAAACAGTTGAAGAAACTGTTTTGAACTTCAGGGTTGTACTGTTTTGTTTCTTCAGTAACCAGTGTTTTCCTGACCCACCAACTCCACGTCCTTCCATCACCCTGGGATTACCAGTAACATCCTGTATGTGTTTTCACTTTCTCTTTGGCAGTGGAGTTTCTGTGGAGCCATACAACAGAGAGCATGTGTGTGGGGTACATGTCAGCCCAGGACGGCAAGGCCAAGGTGAGTCCTTCGAGAGAACCTGGAATAGCACTGCTCTGTCTGTCTAGTGTGTAGAACAGATGGGTGCATCTGTGCCTCAGTTTCTGAAGTATTTAAGGTCTTGTGGAATGGGAGTGCTGCTTCACCCCTGTGGATGGGGAGTGCTGCTTCACCCCTGTGGATGGGGAGTGCTGCTTCATCCCTCTGTGGGAGGAGACCAGCCAACCAGGAAAACTCCCAGCATAGGGGTGTGAGACTGTACTGCTAATCACTATAGCTTTGAGTATTTTCCCTACAAAGTTTTCATGTCTTTAAAATGCCAAAGCGAAAAGGTACCTAATAAATAGGAAATAGTCATGCAACTTCTGGCACAATGTTTACATTCGAAATGGGAAGTTTATTCCTCCAAAGATAGCTAAAGGCAACATCAATTACGCCATGCTTTTCCTAATTAAGGCTCATTTTGATATTCTTATATGAAGACATTTTCTATGTCTTTTACTCGGAGCCTGTGGTTTGAGTCATAGACTAGCTGCGGGCCTTGTTGAAAGTTGTTTTACATAAAATTTTCCAGAATTTACAAGAGTTTATTAGAAAAATATGACAGGAGAAACAAATTAGTTCTTTGGAAAAGTATGTGGTAGTGTGTAAAGAAAAAAAAAAAAGTTGTTAAAATGTACTATGTGCGGCCCAACATAACTGGAAATGTGAGCAAAAAAAAATTGAACTAGTGCCAGTCCTGCGCTTGATGTTCTTAAATATTCCTTGTGAACATATTTCGAGGCTCGTTCACACGCACAAACTGAAATTCGGGCATGAAAAGTCTGTGTGCGTGGGACGCAGAATTCCCAACGACCGGTAAGTCAACATCGCCGTGAGAGGAAACGCAGAAATATTTTGCCATTTCCAATATTTTACGTCCCTCGTCTATTTGATATACCAAGAGGCCTTGGTGAGGCGTAAGTACCTTTCTTCATTCACCTATTTTTTAAAATTATTATTAGGAGTCGTGCTCAAAAGGCGGTGGATGCCTCACGCCACTGTAGACCCAATAAATCCAGCTATGATTAATTAAAAGATCATTTTTTCTTAGATGAATTCATGTGGAAAAGTCTTCAGCCATTTTCAAGACATGGCCGCCTTGGCCTCTGCTTCGGTTCCTGGCCACTGGTTGCCATTCATTCCAGCATTAAGCATAGTGGCTTTTCTCCATCACCGGCACAAAGGTGCTGATTCTTATCCATATTCTTGAAGGACGCTTTATACACGGTGGGGGTGCTCTCCTAGGTCGTGGTAGAGGTGCTGCTCTCTGACTGCTGCCCGCTCCTCCCCCCCTTACGCCACCTGGTGTCGGCCCCAGGTAGACGCCACGACTGTGACCACAGGGGAGAGGCGCGGCCGCCTGCCATCGCAGCATGAGCTGGCTCGGGACATCTGGCTCGCATTGTCTGCGCCTCCACCAGCCCGACGGGTGCAGTTGCTGCCACCGCGCAGTTTTGACCGTCCTTCAAGGTGGCTTACCATCCCACCCCCACCTGACCCGCCGAGAGCCCCAAGGCCCCATATGCTTTCCAGAGAGGACCCCGTGGAAATCCGGACCAGCAAGACGGACTGATGAGAAAGTAACCGTCACAGCTAGGCGGGCCAGGGCTGAAGGCTTTTCTGAAGGCTGGTTTTGGAAAGGGATTGGCACATTGCTCATGCATTCTCTGTGTTGTCTCTTTGATTTATGTGTTTTTGCTTTCTTTATACGACTGTTTTCCTGTATTATAATAATCTTCTTTTATTTCTTTTTTTTTTTTTTCCTATGCCGTCCTACTATCGCCTGCCATGTTTCACTTCCCCTGTATTTAGGGGGGTGTGAAGACCTAAGATTCATTGTCCTCCATCTTGTGGGTTGTGTAACGGGCTGCTGAGGCCTAGTCAAAAATCCCAGAAGGCCACGTGCCTCTTCTTGCCTTTCATTCGCTTGACTTGGTCCCCTCATTCACCACAACCATTGGGGTCGTCCTAGAGGAATGACTGTGCGTCTCTAAACACATGGAGGTCTATGCGTAGTTTCCTCACCTGCGGGACGCGCTCAGACTCGTTTCAAGGACATTCAGATAAAGACCCGAAACAGCGGTAGAATCCGTGGACGTCTGCGGTCGGGGATTGCGGCCCAAAACATGCCAGTGCTTAGTCACAGAAGCATGCGGCCCCCTCGCCCTGACCAGTGTCATTCCTGGGGCATTCCTTTCATTCCCACTCTGGGCGAATCGCACATGTTCGCCTGAAGATTCGCCCCCTCCCTTTTGAAACGATAAGAACAGACGACATTTTCTATATGAGCAGCTGCTGGCCTGCATATCGGCCTGTAGGTGGCGAGAGCATTAAATGTACCTAGCTAATTCAGTGGCCTTTGTTGCCTTAGTGGAAAGTGACTACCTGTGACCAGAATTACCAGCTTTATCCACCCTCAATACTTTTATTGAGTGTGAGGTCGACGACTGAGGCTGAGTGGAAGTTAACCTCATAAACTTCTTCTATGACTCTTTTGCCAGAGCCAGAATTATGAGACCAATTAATTGCCTTCACTGCTGAATGTATCCTCACCTGGCAGCCCTCATTAGTGGATTCAACCCACCCCGTCCACTTGTTCCACAAGGCTTTGGCTTTCAGTGCGTCATCCAGTGCCAGAGGGTCCGGTTGCTTGGCCTGAGTGAGTCAGAATTCCCGAGGTGGGTCTGGAGGTCACTCGGTGCTGTTAGCTTCTTCGGGCCTTGTCCACATGTGGAGATGCATGCATGCATTCAGATAAAACCACCATCCTGTGTTTACTCATACAACATAGCGTGAGGCTACTGCATTCCTGTCGAACCTCAGCTCGGCTGTGTTTCTTAAAGGGACGGCGTGTTTAAAATGAACTCAGCTGTCACTCAAATCTGGTGGATACGTATTCATTTCACGGGGGGGTACTGCCCTGCTCTCTTTCTCAGCCTTGCTCTCTCCAACTTGCTTCTTACCTTTCGGCCAGATGTGACGTTTAACCGCAACGCTTCTCCATGGGCGATTAAGAGCGTGAAACGGGATCAAACGGCACAGGGAGAGCGAGAGCGGGGGCCTCGGGGACGAGAGAAGTGCCGCTGTCAAAACGAGCCCGGTCAGCTCTTGTAAATCGCTGTCTTTCCAAAATGAAAGTGGAGACCTTCGGGTCCGAAGCACTCGCTCACCTGGACGCGTAATTGGGCGCTTGCCCAGATGTGAGGTGTGGAGTTGTTTTACAGCTTTTTGGGGAAGATCAAACATGGCCGCTCTGCGGTTGCGTTTCGTTATGACATTACGGCTTATAATGATATCTGCGGAGGCCCTTCACCCCTAAAATTCCGACCTATAAATTAAATCTAGAGTATTGCGGCTGTCTGGCTGCTATCGCTGGCCCATTTGTAACCCAAGAGGCAGGGCTGATTATGAGGTCCCGGTCGCACACACGCAGTCCACTTTCGTCTCCAAAGCGTTGGTGCATTCCAGAGGTATTAGGATAGGAGCCTCAGCCTGTATGTCGCAAAGCTGCTGGTGTCACTGCTCTAGATACCTTTCGCTGATTGAGCTGTAGAGGATTCCACCCACCCACGTCCTGAAGAAGACCCCCCCCCCCTATTGGCCAAGCACGCATGTTTGCGTGCCAGAACAGTGACTGTGCTATTTACTTCTGAAATCAGCTCTGCGACTTGACATGAGCCTGGACGGTGCTTGTGTGCTCACTCTGCAGAAAGTTCGCTTACTTACTTTCAGACGCATTTTCCTTTTTGGTTATTTTCTGTGGAATACTATTGTATTATAATAGATGGATCTGGGCAACATTAGCTCAGCAGAATCCAGGAGATCTCTGTGACCTGCCAGGGTCGGACGTCTGCCAGGCTGTGCTCGCAGCAGGTCATGTGACCACGTGTGTCCCTCTTTTTTGTGGGAATTTTGGAGCCCGGGCAGGTCCGGGTCGAGGTGGCATTGTAGGGTGTCCCGGGCTGGTTTTAGGAGTCTCCATGAGTCGGATCACGTGGCGGCGTCCAGGCAGGCCGCTTACCTCGGAGGCCTGCTCCATTTTTACGGCACTCCCTCCCGTGGTCCTGCACGCTTTGTTTTCTCCTTGGCTGTAATTCGGCCCTTAATTTCAGCCCCAAGGAGAGAAATTCTATATTTGAAAGGGGGGCAGCTGGTCGGCTGGAATCTTGGCCCAAAAGAGCAGCTGTCAGAGCGGGGGGGGGGGGGGGGGGGGGGGGGGGGGGGGGGGGGGGGGGCGGGGGGGGGGGGGGGGGGGGGGGGGGGGGGGG
>JAODJX010000065.1:5866635-5885632 GCA_026776945.1 Isichthys henryi | reverse complement strand
CCCCCACCCCCGCCCCCACCCTGTCGGCCCAGCAGTCAAGAGCATGCCCCGGGTCAGCTCCTCCAGATTGCCGAGCGGCCTTTTAATTACGCCTCCTGTGCAGTGAGGACCGTGTGCCTCTGTGGGCAGACACTTCCTGAAAATGTGCTGCACCACCCATAACGTGGCTAAAAACAGCCATGCCACATCTGCGCTGTGCCGGCGGACGGAGGTCCTACCCGCCGTTGCCGTCCGTGGTGACACGCGCACCGGCGAGGCACGCTGGGTTACCCCGCCGTTCTCCTTTTATGTGTCTCACGCCCTGTTTCCTGGGTGAGGCTCCATGATTCTGCAAGACGCCTTGCTAAATGAGTGATTAGAGGATGGCGGATGGATTATTATGGGTATTATCTTGACCATTGAATTTTATTGCAAATTCTGAGTACATGCATGTGTCTTTGCATCTGAGGCCGACTTTGGTGGTAGTAGTACCTAAGATTTCATTCATTTGTTTGCTTGCTTAATTATTTTTTTGATTTATTGCGGGTTAAGGGCTCTCCTGAGGTGTCCAAGAAGGTGCCTGACCTGAATCAGGTCAGTAAAGACACAAGCAGTATAAATTCCTCGTGTAAAAACTGCTGGCCACGTGACCTGTACCTTCTTTTTGAAGAGCGAGACCTTCGATGTGGACCACATGATTAGATACTGATCAGTAGGCTCCGTTTCCCTCACAGGAAGGTGTAATTTTAGTCACAACACAGAAGTGCTTTTAAAGAGTTTGGGAATGGACACTTGATGAGGGCTCACTGGTTTGTAAGCTCTCTGCAGCCCCCTCCCCTTACTGTTGTGGTTGGCCTAGCCTGTTAAACATACTGTTTGGATTTCGTGTTCCAGTGTGGACTGTGCTTGTAAGTCATACAAAATTGAGGGGTTTTTTTTGTATAGTTTTTTTTGTATGAACTTAAGATGTATAGCATCAATCAGTCCTTCGGCGTTGACGTGGCACCCTTGTCCACCCCCTAACAGAGGGAAAGTTCTCTGAATATGACTGTAGATGCCTTTGCATTGTTCTAACTGCTGTAAGTGTGTAGGCCTAGATCAAATGCTTATATGGGCAAGCTAACATTTCATTTGGAGACTCTCTCTAGTACATGAAGTAGGCGATACCTGCTTCATCTGAGACGGAAATCTTCAAGGTCAGTCGCCAAGTGATGTGCGTTATCGTTATACTGCTTATTAACGATGTTCTGGTTTCATAGCTCGCCATTTCCCTGCACCTTTTTATTTATCCTCTCCCATAAAATGCTTCAAGCTTGAAGACCGTAGTCTGTTACGTGGAGAGAAAGTGCTGGAATCTGCACGTACAAATGCTGGGAGATGGAGGATTTGAGCCACATTTGGGAGGAAGATTAAAACGGAAAAGGAGACGGAGTAATTATTCCAACGTCTCCGCAAGGCAGGAACTAATGGGAACCTAGTGCAGTGGGTTCAGCTGTTGGAAAAAGTTTAATTGCTGCCAATGCATTTTGTCAGAAATAATGTTTTCTGACAGTGCAATGTAACACAAGGAAAGGAGCCTAATAGCAGGTGAATTTTACCCAAAAAAGAAGTGGAAAGTGGCATAAATTTGAAAGTAAAAAATTCTAATAAACTAGAAATGAGAGAAAGCGGGGTCTCGGTTGTGGGCCACAAATACTTGTTAAATAATTTAAAATGAACTTTTATGAGAACTTATAGTTGTTTTTATTAAAACTTTCATCTTAGACGTCTTTCAGTATACATCACCTACTTCAAACATTAACCACATAATTATACCCAATGTACGGGGGACATAAGCTACAACTTAATAAATACTTTACAAAAATAATGAAGGTTTTTTTTTGTACATCCAGAAAAGAAGGGAAATGTGAGGGGTAATAATTAAAAATACAACTGTAGATGATTTGTAAAAACTTGGTGCATGCTAAATAGACAGACTTTACAATGGGAACCTTAATATTATACCCAAAGCAATACTGGGAAGAGCCAGGCCCTCCGCATCCATGAAGGGCCTCTGCCCATGGTTTCTACATCCCTGTAAATAATCCCCTTTCACAGACGGCCATTACTAACCATCCCTTTTGAGAAGAACAAAACGAACGGCTTGTGCTTTATGACGGAGTAGGTGCCGGCTCACTTTCCCTTGAAACGCGTCTCGCTTCCGTCAGTGTCGGCTGACGCCAAGGCCGCCGCGCAGTCCTTGGTTTCTGTTCGGTAGCTGCGTTGTCCCTCTTCCTTTTAAGGCCCTTCTGAGGATGCCAAGAAAGCCACTTTTCTAAGAAGTCCACCAGAAGAATTTTTAATATCCTTCACTTTGGTGCAACAGAAACGTTTTGCATCTATCTGCTAACGACTCCCATCGAATCCCCTTGACTGAAATATCGGACATGACATTTACAAAAAAAATTTTTTTTAAATGCTTGGATTACAGCTTTAAATAGCTTCGAATGCTATACGATTTTACATGAAGGACCCAATAGCTATCCGTGTTGCCGTTGCCATGGCGAACAAAATGGGCCCCTTGCTCTCGAGAAGAATTTAAATGAGACGGGAAAAGATAAAGGGGTCCGTTGGGCCTGTGTCACAGTACCCTGCTCCTGGCCACGCCGGCTAAGCGTGTGGGGCCCACCCAACTCAATGGAAGTTCTTGCAATGGCCGGGAAAAAGTGGCTGCACCCTCTGCAAGCTCTGAAGATTTCTTTTCTTTTCTTTGAGTCTTTCAACCTCTGTCATGCCCACCCGCCGACCCTTTTGTGCTGCTTTCCCGTTGGATTCAGAACTCCCTGGCCTCCTCGAACTGCCTGTAGTAGTCTTCATCCAGCGGGTTGTCGTCACATCGTTGGCCATTGTTGGGTGGACGGGCCTGGTTATAGCGACTCCAGTCGCCCTTGCAGATGATCCAGGGCAGAATGTCGACCTTGTAGTGCAGGTCGGCGGAGAACTCTGTGCTGATGAGGTTGGGCGTGCCGGCACCCTTACCGCGTGTGATGAGCCTCATTGTGTCATCATAGCAGCAGTGCTGTGCAGCCAGCGTGGTGGACTCCAGCGTGAGCGAGGACCGAATGCAGTAGCGCGCCGTTGGCTTGTAGATCTCCAGCTTCTCCTTGAGACTGCTGGCATCCTTCCAGCGGAAGTCCTTCCTGGTGGTACCATCGTGGATACTGGCTGTGCCGTAGGCGACCTCGGTGGGGTAGGAGCACGGGCAGCTGGGCAGGTCGTTGGCCACCTTCAGCATGTACTTCTTTAGGAATTCACTCTTGCAGTTCATCCATCTCTCGCAGCTGTCCGTGTCTGGAAGGCATCGGGTCGCAGTTAAAGACGGGGCCCTCTCAGGCTGTAGTGTAAGTGCAACAATAAGGGGTGCTTTATCTGAGGGGTGAAGGGTTGTCCCCCCTCCACCCTCCCATGGTGGACTGTGATTGGGAACAGAAGGCTGGAAGACTAGTGGCAACCCCCCACCCCCCCATACCCCGCCTTGCGGCCTTTCATCCACACACTGGAATGCTAAGAGGGCCCATGGAATTACTCCGTGTTCTGAGCTAGCGCGCAATGCTTTCCAAGTCAGCTGTCCGCATGAAAGATGAGACCAGATGATAGGAAGTACCAGGGGGCCAAAAGCCAAGTGGGGGTGCCTTACCGACACCGAAGAGCTCCGTGGCGTTGAACTCGTCGGTCCCGGCCAGCAAACTAACTTCTGTGGCGGCTGTCTTGAAGGCGTCCTCGATCCCTGCGACAGCAAAGATAGCCTCGAAGATGTCCAGGGGGACAGTGACATTCATTCATCTCACCTATGCCTCATTTGCGTTACTCTCGTCCTTTCCGTAACCTGATGGCCTTTTTTGCATTTTTGCGAATTCTGATGCCAAATCTCCAGTCTTGTTTTACCTTTTTGTTAAATCCCATCTTCTCCCCAAACTCAAAATGGTAATAATACTATGGGGAGAAGGGACTGCCATTGCAGGAATAATTACAGTTGAGCACAATAATTAGTTGGACCTGAATTGTTCCAGTAAAATTTGTATTAATAAAAATGTAGAAAGTCAAAATAAATATGTTAACCCCCATCTCAGTGACAGGCAGGTGGATCTGGGTAATGAGACCCCAGTGGTGAGTGGGGTTTCCTTAGCGGTAAGTGGGGTTTCCTTAGTAGTAAGTGGGGTTTCTTTAGTGGTGAGTGGGATTTCCCTCCCATAACCAACCTGGGCAGCTTGGCGCATCACAGGTGCGGGACTCCGTAGCTGTGCAGGCGTAACCACACGACCTGGTGCGCTTCTGGTTCCCATTCCCACAGGTGACGCTGCACAGCGACCAGGCGCTCCAGTCTCCCTCCCCATCCATGTAATCTGGGCCGGAGAGAGCCGGGGGAAGGGGGAGGGGGTGGATGAGCAGAGAGTCTACAGGATGCCAACAATTCCGTGGCTGTGCTGATTGCCTCCACATGTTGCTGGTACCTGGAGCCCAGGCCAGCTGCCAACTAGCGAAGTCATTAGCGTGCCTCTCTAAATGGCTTTCACACATGTGAGACGGTGCGGGGGTCTGGTCTGGACAACTCCTCTGGCTCTGACCCTGGAGCCGGCGTGAACACACACACACACACACACACACTCTGCCCATGCCGCTGTCAAGTTTCTCTTGTGAAACGGGTGACAATTTGCCTGCGCTTGCTCCCGGCCGGAGAGCCATAATGCAGCCAAGACCGAGTCCCATATCCTAACGTGGCCCCCCCACCCTCACCCTCACCCCCACCCTCACCCAGGTCCAGGGCAGCTGCAAGTATTTAGCTGTAAACCTGCGGTGGGAGAGGGCCAGCTGTTACAGCCGGCTCCAATCCTGCTAAACCAGTGAACATTTCCTCGTAAAGGAGCCACTGGGTGCTTGCGCAAGACACACCGCGGGGAACGAACGGAGCGCGCCATAAAGACCGAGGGATCGGGATACGCCCACCAGCGCCAGTACGCTGGATCAGCCCGAAGGGTAACAATAGTGGGGATTCGGGGTAAGATAAGTTTATAGAAGTGATAATAGACAGTGGAAGGTAGTTATTTCAAGTGCTGCATGGGCTGCCTGGATGGGCTGTGTTCGTGTCCCCATTGTTGGTGTCGTTTTGCTTATAATCTTTAATTCTACGCCTTGAAAAATACTGCTTGGGGATGTGGCGGGGTTAATGACAACATGCTACTTCAGAAGGCTATTTACTCGCGAATGTATTTTAACATTCCTGTCAGTGATCACGCAATTACACGTTAATCATGGCTGTGTGTATATGTAAGTCGCTTAACGCCGGCTGCAGTGCGTCAGTAGGAGGTCATGGGCCAAGTCTTGCCCCACATCTGCCCCAGATAGTCATCATTACCCAGGGGCCAGATATCCAGCACTGATTCACCAGCTAATGACAAATTACTGCCTGAGCACTGATGGTAAATCGAGGAAACGAGCAGAAGAGGAAACGAGGACCCCCGTATGAGGCTCCCTGTAACTGTACTGTGCTGGCTCAGGCTCAAGAGCCTTGATAACCCCAGGCTGTGTTCAGTTATGGACCCGCATCGACCGTGTCCAGGCACCCTGCTAAATGCAGTCAGAATGAGTAATACATATTCAGGCCGTATTAAGGCCTCACTGCTGAGCCTGAAGTTGGCTTTAATCACAGTGCCTTGTGCCTCGATAAGCGTGGGCTTGGTGGGCCACGGTCCAGGGGCCCTCGGGGCCCTCGAGATGGGATCACATCCCATACGCAGGGCCGGTAAACATGGGATGGAACACTTCCCACATCAGCCGTCTTGTTGGCACATCAGGGCATCAAAAGGATGCGTACTACACAAAGCTGGCATTCATTTACAAAACCCACATTTATATAGTCATGTAGCCCAGTTCTCCCACCCTGGCATGCTGGGAATAATGGACAGGTGCCAGGCATCCCACTGCTAAGCTGTGTAACGGGACATAAGCGCTGAGGTAAAGAGAAACACCTGCATAGCAACCACAGCTACATAAACCTTAGAAACAATACAGCTCATTTCACAATGTTGGCATGCTGTCCATTAGTGTTTGCGCCATTTTTATGAGCATATTGTCTAGTTTTGGCACCATCTGTACTATTTTGCACTGTCCTGCATTGTTTTTGCAATAGTCCTTAGACTTTTGTAATCGGGCGCGCTTTAACAAGCAGGCTTTCTAATGCACCTGTTGCATATGACCAGCACAGATGCTGAATCTTTTGCTGAATGTTTACTGGTGCTGAAATGGACCGCTCACCATACTCCGCATGCGCCTTGCCAGCCCCGCCGCGGCGCTCCCAGTCCCTCAGCGGCTTCAGGAAGTTGCTGTCATCAGTATCGCCGTTGTACGGGTAGTCCTGCTCTTCGGGTCTGTGGGCGGGGGCCGAGGCTGAGTGCTGCCACCAGTTCCTCCAGTTGGGTGTGGCCCAGCCCGCTCTGCTCTCCTTGCGAAGATCCTTCTCCGGCTCTGGGACCTCCAGCCCATCCACCACCTCGATCGTCACCTGGGGACCAAGCAGTGGGCCATCAAGTGAATCTCCCAGCCGGCAATCAAAATCCCTGCATTCTACTGAAGCTCTTTAAATCTCCATGAAATGTCAATTAGGTCATTGCTGGAGGCCAGAAGACTCTGATTTATGCTGTCAAGATCCAGCAGGACATCATGAACAACCAAGCTGTGCATGATATTTAGGGTTGGGTCAGACCAGGCCAAGACACAGAAGCGTATCTCTGAGATTACTGCTCTGGCTCGAAGGTTGGCCCAGTCACTAGCCGCTTCCTTCACGGTAACCCTGAGCTTCTCAAACTCCACTGCTCCCAGCCCCACATCAAAGATACCCTCTCCTCTGGCAGATCTATAGCTATAAGCCTCAACTTGACACACTGAAATTTATTATCTTTTCTCACGCCTCAGGTATGGTTCCGTTGTAATCCTGTCAGAAACGGAGCCGCGATTCATAGATGGAAGGGAATCTCAACGGGGAAGGAGCTGGCACACTGTAAAAATGGCGGGGCCGCGATTCCAGTGTGACGGGTGTCCTCATTATCCCCTTCCATAACGCACTGCCACAGGTCACGTGACAAAGACCTTCCATCCAGGGATTGCAGCTGAAAGACTTCCTAGCTGCCTTTCAACGGCCTCCAGTGGGAATTGTTAGGAGACCACAAATGACATTGGCAGTGCGCAGATGCTGTCAAGACTGGTTAGCTTTGAATTTGTATTAAACCGCAATGTACTCAGCAGTTTACATATATATTTATCATGTATGAAGCAAAAAGACCAGGCCACCGTACTTTAATGCTTTTCCAAGTACCAGCCAAGACTTCCTAGCATATAATTCTTCCTTTAATACTATTTATTTTATCTCTCTAATAATCTGAGCTGAACGTTTTCAGTCTGACCCGTTCCCAGGCTTGATTTGGATCCAAAGCTAAACTTGCACAGGTCAGTAACTGGATGGGAGGCGGCATCAGACCGCACTGTTTACGTTGCATTTCCTGTTCTTGCTTTGTGCATCAAACGCACTTATTATCCGAAAACCCCCATGGTTCATTTATTCATGGGAGGCGGTGGGAGGGGTGGGGGGGGGCTGATCCCTTTCATTCGAGTGCTTCCTGTCTATGTGTGTGTTTTTATGTGTCTCTAAAAGCCGGCCTGCTGAAAAGGGTTAGCGGTGCGCTAACAGGTCGTTGTGCCTCTTCCTGTTTGAGGAGCATCTGGTCTGTGTGCTTGGCTAGCCACCTCTTTCATTCACACACACACACACACACACAGATTGTAATTATATCTTTGTGGGGACTCTCCTTTCATTTCCACGAGGAAAACTCTAATCCCACCTGAAACATGATCCCCACAACACATATTACAAATATCATACATTGAACGATTAAATAAATAACTGGAGCAGCAATTAAATTAAGTTCTGCAATGTCTACAAATTGGAAGGGTTTCCACAATTTTGGCCACTAGCGTAGGCAGCAGTACAGTACAGACAAGTACAAATAAATATAGAAACATGGATAGATAGAGAAATACATAATATGCAATGAAGTATAGCGTGGTACCATACAATGCCGATCTATTAATAATATTCTTCCACTGCTAATAGTATAGGCCCTTCTGCATCCATCTCGGGGTCTGGCCCACCTGAATGTTCGGGTTCTGTCCATTGATGTCTGTGTTGGACAGGTCAGGGAAATTGTGGAGGTCAAAGAGGAAGGCTCCAGGTCCGTCCCTCTGCAAGGTGCTGCCTGAGCCATGGTGCTGGGCTTGGTGGCGAGCAGAAGGAGCGGAGCGGCGCCCTCCATGGGCCAGCCAGGTCAAGGAGCTGCTCTCATCATGGTTTCTGTTCTGGAGGAACACACCAAATCCGGTCAAATCCCGTGATGTGGATCTGTCTTGTTCTCAGCAGTCGTCAGGAGAAATTAAGTTCCTCAGGGGTGGGGAGGCGGCAGAAAAACCTTGAATCTTGCCCCCACTATCTATCACTTTCAGCCTGTCAAGAAATCAGTATCCAAAAAAAAAAAAATAACAAACTGTACTGCAATATCTGGCCTTCTTAAAACCTTCAACGTCATTGGTGGAGATGAATCCTGATGACCCTTCTCCCCAGGCCACAAAGTAAGGGCTCAGAAAGTGGCAAGATTATGGGTCATCAAGGAGTCCTAAAACGCAAACCCTGATGAGCTGGGCAAGCCGGACTGGTGTGGGCTATCAGTGCTTCTTTGTCACCACGCCGCCCCACCTGTTGACTGAGATAAGGAGCATGACGCCTGTTTAATTATATCATAAAAGGCTCTCCGCGCTGGTCGTTTACACCTTAAGGACGGACCGTGACCAGCAGCTGTGCTCCATTAAAGACTTTCCGTCTGATATCCTGTTTGTCGGAGAGGCTGAAGATGTTTAATGACAATTGGCGGAGTGTTGACGTGACGTCCTCGGCTGACAGTGATATACGGTGCAGTCTGCGTGGGGGCCACAGAGACATCCCCCCCAGGGCCCTCTAAGTCATGTGTTCCCCATCACACGCATGCACAGAAGGAGCAATTACTTCCAACTGTACAGACAGCTTTAAGCACCCAGTAATCTTCTATACTTGTATGGTAGACAATGAGATCAAAGGGGAGTCATCAATCTTGTTATTTTTCCTCTGTCTGTCTGGTGTGTTTTTCTGACTGCAGCGAGGGCCGGGAGTGTGGCAGCCCAATATGTCAACTGTGTGGTGGCCCCACCCACGCAGTAAAGTGGCCTGGCCTAGGGAGGGCACTATTCTGCAGTGAGATTGTATGTTTGTGTCCGGTTGCATATGCATGTGTGCGAGTCATCACAGGTCTGTGTGACCTGCATGCACTCACAGGACATGCGGGCCGTACATGGGGAAACCTGTTGCCCATGTGTGCTAGAATTATGACGCACATCCGGCTTTGCTCAGTGCCGTTACAGCGGGGTGTTATTTTGATTTACATCTGCTATCAAAATCCCATCCCCTATTTTACACATAAACCGTATGGCAAAGACAGCTATCTCGCTATATCTATAAACAACCAGGCTGCGTGTTCGTATGTATTTATATACGCACATAATACAAAAATACATTCCTTTGAAAGGTTTGTCTAACCAGCTGGAGACCAGACGAGGCTCCCTCTTAAGATAGCCAATTAGACAGAGCACATCAAAGCTCATAAACAAAGTCATAAAATGTTAAAGGGTGTGGGGGGGGGGACCGATTTAGCTATGAAAGAAATTGAAAGATTAGATGATGCAATCCTCTTGGCCCCGAGACCTGTGACCACAGAGAGCCCCTATTGAATCGCTGCGGATGGAGAGACAGGAAGTGGTGAACCAAGGCATGGAATGTCCCCTAACATGCTTCCCATCTTTCACCAGATAGTGTTCATACTCCGATAACCCCTCTATAATCAAAGTACATGCTTGCTGAGCCCCTCCACCCCACCCCAGAAGCCTTTGGGCCCTGTAATTAAATCCTGGCAAAGTACACCCCCTCTCCACCACTCTCGCACAAAAAGCTACCAAGGAGGAGGAAAGTAAGATCATCCGCAACCGAAATGTTTTCGATGTAAACAAAACTAAAGCTGACATTTCTTGTTTGTACATTTATTTATAAGGAAAGTTTGTGTCGATGTTTAAAAAAAGGGAAAGCGGAATGATGTGGCTTTTGTGCGGACGGGCTAGTGTGGCTTGGGAGATAGGGTTTCCTATCCGTGCTAACCAATACCGCAAGCGCACAGTGCTTCACCGCAATGGGATTACCGAGCGTCAAAGGCGCAGCCCCGCTCTGTGAAAAAGGCCCGGTCACTCGCCAGCATGGTGTCACGGCCAGGCTGCTGTGACACCCCCTTGGGTGTCTCTGGATGCTTTTCCCTGTTTTTTTCCCCCACATTGACCGAGGGGGAGCTATCACGATACAGGTCCTTTATCCCGCCCCCCCGGCTTTAAATTACCTTTGGGTTAATGGCCGCACCGGTGCCCTTTCTGGAGATTGTCTGATCTTTTCATGCTCAGTTTCAACTCATCGTTCACACTTTTTGTCCCTTGGATAAATATTAAGGCGACTGGTCAGCTTTTAAGGACAGTGCAGTTACAGCTTCCATAAACATCTAAATGTACTTACATCTGTTTCATCATTTCCAGCTGGTAGGCGCTCCGCCACACGTGCCCATCTTCTCCGTACACCTACCCCTTCCTAAATTCCGTGCAAAGCCACCCTCTCTGGTCAGATCTGAGAACCGTAAACTGTGCTTCAACAAACCTATAAAAATGAACCTTTTTGCCTGGATGCCATTTCTATGGAAGTCAGCAGGTCCTTGAAAGCTTAGACTTCAGGAATACATCTACGTTGCCTTGGTTGATACTCTTCAGCCAGGTTTCCTTACTCCTGTGTTCTGTGGCCCCCGAGTCCCTCCTGAGACAATTTCTGTAGAACCTTGAATTTATTGCTGCAGCAATATGACCCAGTGGTATAGGTCTTCAAAGCAAGCCGATCGAGTAATATGGAGCCCTGGTAAAAGTCTCTACCCAAGTCAACCGTAAAAAAAATCGGACTTTTAAGACTTTAATATACTGCTGAGTTTTAACCATATGGCGACTACTGTATCACACATTGACGCAGGTAAAAATGGGACATTTGAGACTGGTTAAAACTTTCGGTAACAAAAATCCTAAGTTTTTTTATATTTTACTGGCAGTTTAAAAAAAACTTGGGGGGGGTGGCACAGCAGGAGGTGCAAAGCAATTTCACTTAACTCTTTTGTTATTGCACTTTTCTTTCCCATGTAAATGCACCGTCTTTGGGCAAAAGATCCACCCCAGGGAATCCCGTCCATTATGCAAATAAGTACAGCAGGCGGGCACAATTAATCCTCCAATGAAATGTCAGCTTTCATAGCTTCAAATGTAGTGCTGACAGGAAAAGGCTAATAATTGGATTACTTTCCATCTTCTGCTTCCTCATTTGCTCTTCAGCAGCTATGACATTTACAAAGAGACAAAGGTCAAGCTTAGAATTATGTTTAAATGCCTGTATAAATTCGATCTAATGCGTCTGACTCCCAGTTAGAACAGGCAGCTGCGTCAGGGGGTTTGGGGACAGTTGTTAAATGATTAAAGCCATTTTTACAGTTGGCCGTCACCTGATTATGCCCCTGAGATCCCCCTCGCTGCCTTTAAATAGGAGATCAAAGGAGATGCGACTGTCTTCCGTTCATCATGTGCCACTGGGCATCCCAGGAAGTTAGTTCTAAAAACATGAATGGAAGCACCCCCCCCCACCGACTCCATTCCACCCCCTTCACTCGCTCACTTCCCTTTTTACAGGGGTTGATTAAAGGAGCATGACTTTCAGTTGGGGAGGGGCTCAGGAAATAAATGCTGGTGATATTGTGCCTTGCGCTTTTGAATCTGACATTTTGGTGGAATGGCAGTCTTCTGCTTTCATCTCCCTCGCACCCCCAAACTTAATTTGTTACCAAAAAACAAAAACCAACGTTACGGTTCTCTGCATTTCTCAGCCACAGGTCTGGTTTCTATCTGATTCCACGCTAACATCAAGGAAAATCAGCTGCTGACCAACAGCTGGAGGCCCCGAGCCTGCTTGCTTTAAAAACCCTTTTGTTGCTCCGTTATAATTTACTCATTGCCCTTGTTTTAGAAACACTGTACTATGCAATAGGGATAAAATAAAAAAAAAAAGCCATAAATTCAAATTTAAGTTGCCTATGCTAAATATTTCCTGTGTTTTATGTGTGTAACTCAGTTATTGTGTGATAGCGTGTGTTCATACTGTCCCCGACTCCTATAAAACAGCACTTCTGCTTGTTTCCACCGGAGACCTGCTGGCACACTGACACAGGAATGTTCAGCGGGTCACAGCAGGTTGTCCTCCTTGAGTTGCCGGGCTCACCAGAGTTGGAGTGGCTTTGACACTCATGTGAACTACTCTTCACACACCAGCCAGCCCGCAGTTCCCCTCTGGCACAGAACAGAAACAGGGACCTGGAGAAGATCTATCAGCCTCTGGGTGTTTACTGGGATCTCAGTCTGAGAAGGTGAAAGTGACCATCTCTTGCTCCATACTGAATCAGAGCTATTCCACAGATTGGAGTCTTTAGGGTTACTCATTGAGATCCTGGTTCAGCTCCTATCTGGCCCGTTTATTGGCTTGACATCCTCTTGGGCTCCGCACAGCAAGAATCACCTTAAAGGCTCATTTGACTGCTAACACCCATCATTCTTCGTCCAGAGAAATGTCTCAACGCTCATGATCAGAATCTGTACACTGAACAGCAAACCACAGCTATGCTTACAAGTGTCACATGAGAAGCAAAGAGCTAAAAACGTGTGTTCATCATTTAGTTAATCCCCCCCCCCCCCAAAAAAAAAAAACTGTGCATAACTCAAATGTTAATCAACGCCACATGGGGTAGGATCGGAAGATCGCTCCACTGCGAAATATCACAGAATATTTACACTCGCGTCCCATCACATATATTAGCACCTCATAGAAGACAAATGCTTCCACTCAAAACCCAAACGTGGAATGAAAAAAAATTATTCGGGAGGCAGCAGCCAAGCAAAGAAAATGGGTTAAGCTTAGCAAAATGAAGCAGTAAATAGTCCCTGTAATTGGCATATACAGATGTATCATCTGGGTTTCTGAAAAGAGACAGAACTGTCTGAATGACACAAACAGGAAGTGATTCTGCACCCGTGCATTGTCTGTTTGGCACGCAACATTCGGCGTTATATGAAAACAACCCAGCATTGCACATAAACTGTCATCTATCACTGCGTGGCTCGCCACCAGCTGCCAATGACACTTCAAAGACTGGCTAAAAATACTTGAAAAGGTGGTCAGAAGGGTTTTTTAACAAGTTGGCGAGACCCTGTCGATTCCCAAGGCCCCACTCTCTCGGGCTCTGGATGAGGAGTCTCCCAGAGTTGTCACGCTGCTGTTGTGGGCACAACGGCGTGGCTGTTTTTAGCGTGGCTGTCTGTCTGAGGCCACCACAGCCAGCTCCACGTCCTCTCTCTCTGGCCTCCAGTGTGCGCCGGGACCGACTGTGGCTCCAGAGGCCTGTAATTTCAGAACTAGACGCTGGAGGATATCAGTTTTTAGGGCAGCTGTTACCGGCCCTTTGCTTCCGCATGTAGCCGGGCGGGTCCCAGGCAGAGCAGGGCGGCGTCACGGCTGTGCCCAAATGATGGGGTCCGTCCAAGCCCACGTCTCTTCACGGTACCGGGAGAAACTGATTTATCACTCCAAGCGTGAAGCAGAACCGGCCCAGCATTCCGGCTTGGCACATATAGACCAAAATGAATCTATTTTATATTTTCCCCAGATGTAAAATGAAACGAATCTGACTTATTATGAAAAGGACACCTCAGCGCCATACCTGAGAGAATCACGCATGTTACTTCCTGTTCCTATCCATGTGGGAACAGATCAGATCACTGTGGGCGCTGTGAAATCTTTTCAAATTTCAGAAAGAATTGGGTTGGAGGTGGAGTGGTGACAGATGTGTGTATGGATGGATGTGGGGTGGAGAGGAAATTTGGGGACATATTTGCGGGGGAGGGAACATTTCTCATGAGGAAATTTCTCAGTCAGGAAGCATATCTGCTTGTTTACTGATGCTACTATTTGGTTTGGTGTATTTGGTGGTCAATGTGCATGTTTGGCAGATAAGTGGAAAATTCTTACTGCCGCTGCATGGATTTTGGACCTGTGGTGTCCAGTACACTCTCCCCCAACCCCCCTGCCTTGCTACAAACGCTCAACACAACATCAGCCTATACCCCAGGGCCAGAGGTAACAGAATCCTGAACAGATAAGAGTGACTTGGTGATGACAGGATCAAGAAGTGAAACAATGGCTCTGCAGATCTCTGCAGATCCATACTCCAGCCACATTAATACAAATGACATTTATTGACAACTATGCTCTCGCATGCTCTACCATTCAGCTCCCTTCAAAAAATTAACCGTTCACACTGAATAATTTAATTGAATGACTGGTGAAATAATTTACTATGCAGGATTAGAGCAACAGTTCAGTTGTTGAATTTAGTTTTAACAAAGCACCACCCTAATTTTAAGTAGAGCCAGTGCCACCCAACAGGTGCCCAACTGATGAGAACGAACATTATCCTAAAGAGGTTGTCTTTGACGTATGATCATTTGAGTTTTCAAGATAATTTCATTTATTATCATTGCCTAATCACACGTTACGCCTTTCCCCATGTGCGCTAGGTAACAGCAGCGCTAGTTTCACTAAGTTTATATAGTATTAGAAACAGTAATAATAGCGCCCCATGCGGCAGCCTTGAGATCGGCGCTATCCAAGTGTACACGCACCTACCGCTTATTGATATACTTGGATGGCTCCATATTATCATCTTTACTGGAAGGATTTTAATTCCTGCGCCCCAGGGATACAAAATTCCGTGCGCACACGCCCGTGCTCCTCCGTAGCGTACAGTACCTTTTTTTTATCGAACTCTTCAGGCAACGTCTCCTGCATATGTTTCCCCTTCATATAGACCGCAATTGAATTTGAGACATTTCCTCCACATCAAGCAATACCCTTAAACTGTTGCTTTGGTACACTGCGGCGTCCCATTTGTTTAATAGCGCATTCTTCGCTAACCTAATGTACTTGGCAGGGTAACGTAATTTTTTGGTTTACCTCGACCTTTTGTTAATAGCCTAACTCGAAAGATCATGAACATCTGCAGAATATTTCACTGCAAATCAGCAGGCTGTTTTAGAGTGACAACATCTTAAACAGTGTTTATCAATACCAGTAATAGGTGGATTAGAAATATGAAAAATAACATATAGGCCTAGCCTACTAAAACCATTTTTGTGACGCTTTTCATTGGCAGCGACTTATTCCGGAACATTTTTTACTTCAGATTACATTTTACTTTGAATTCTTCATTTCGTCCTTCTTTATAGTAAATAAAAATGCAAACATACCATAATTCAGTCATGTGCAAACACCAGACGCATTCCAACAGAAACGTGTCCTAATAATAATAATAATAATAATAATAATAATGTCATACTTTTCTTTATGGTTCCCACGTACATATTTTAACCAGCAGACATAATCCACATTGATTAATTAAAACCAAGTGAAAAGCATCCATGGAATGGAACAAATATTGTTTTGCAGCACTGTCTAAGTTACTTCACAGACACGTTGTAGAAAGACTGGGGAGAGTAGATTAAACCAAAAACCTACCTCCACAGGCAGCGCATTCTGGTCGTTGCTTGAAGTCGCGTTTCCTTGTTGCAATGGGCTGCTCCGTAACACCGTAATATGTAAAGTTAAAAGCAGCAGTCCCAACAGCAGCAATAACTCGGCCGCCAAGCGAACCATCCTTTTCAGCCGACCGGTTTTTGGACCCTGCGGGGTGGCAGGGGATGCACTGCCGCCTCCTCCCGCTGCAGAGCCTCCGTTCTCCGGATCCGCCGCGGACGAGGGGCCGCAACACCACTGCGGAGCCACCTCGGGATTCAGAATTACAAATTAAGGGGAAAAATTGGGAATAAAGTCACAAAAATATTCTTTTTGCACTTTGAAACTCCGAACCCCCTGATCTCTGATTTTGATTGAATGGAAATTAGCGCAATTCAATTAAACATTTGCTTAAGTATTCAATATAATATAGGCTTTTTATTCCACCTATTAGTCTATTTCATAAAATCTAGTTGTGTTAAAAGTTCCAGCATAGTTGTTGAATCCTTTGATATTCCAGCATCTGAAAAAGTTTGAATAAACTGACTGAAAACGTATAGCCTTAACTCAATTGATTAATGTTGATCGTAAACATGAGATTAGTCCGAGGCTCTTGGGAGCCGTTTGGTTTTACATACAAGCCTGCAGAGCAGCGACGACGTTAAAATTATATGTGCAATGCACGATGTAATAAGGGGGTTTCAGCACGCAGTTAATTTTGTAGGTGCCACTGTTCATGCGAGTCCAGGTGAAGATTCGCATCAGCTCAGACACGCAGATGCCCGGTTCCCCTCTTGTCCACTTTATGTCCTGTGCACATCCTCCTTTGCCTGTCAAAATGCCTTTTCACCAGAATCGTGCCTTAACTGTATGCTTTTCATTCCTGTTGAATTTCAGTCCTTAATGCGGGACTCATTATAATGCTTGCTTTTTCCCCTCTGCGTATAGATATTTACAAAGTAAGTAAATACACCTCCAGCATTTGAAATCTTCTATGTATCCTGTTAAGCAACCTTATAAAATGATTGCAAACCGTTAATTCCGTCCAGTTATTACAAAAGTGATGGTCTCCTGACGTCCATATCGATGGTTCCGAGTAAGATGATTAGGCGTGAAATCCATCCATCCTGGCACTAAATTGCCTTTGCGCCCAACTTTACCTTGCAGTTGCAGGGAGTCCGCGGCCGCGTGTAAGTCAGAGTCTCCTCTCACTCGCACGTTGTTTGTATATGACTCCGTCCTGAAATGTTTTTATACTCCTCTCTGCTGGTTTGCTGTCAGATCCCCCTCCCTCCTATCTTTAACCCTTCACCGACCTTCAAACAGGCTCTCCAGCCCAGCCAGTAACCCGATTCGGATTAGCGGAGCGCATTGAAATACTTTTCAATTAAAATGCATTATAACACATAGCAAACACACCACAGTGCAAATAAAACATAATAATGATGACCGTGATTAGTTTTTTGCACTTGGGTGATTCACGGTTTTATTAAGTTTTATATCGGCCTACTTGTTTCACTAATATTTATTGGCTTGAGGATATATTAGGTTGGTTACAAATTAGACAAAATCCAAATTGACGGGATGAGCTAATTTTGGGGTTTTGATGACTTGGTAGCAATATCACGGTTTATTTTTCTTTTTTGTGTAGACTTCTTCATAAAATCTATGGAAGAAGTAATGAGCAACACCAACAGTTTGACGGGGTGCGTGAGGCTGGTTTGATAAGCTTTCACCACAGGGCTGACGTGCCGCACCGCGCCGCCGGGAGCCGAGCGACAGGGTCGCTGCTCCTTAGCATGTGTAGATGTTCGCTGTTACGCTACAAACGCGGTTTTTCTCGGTACCCCGCCTAAGCAAATGGCTCGCCAAGCCCTATCACCTTTTATGAAAGGTAATGTTTATTGTGAGCTTCAAAGGGCCACATCCCAGCCTCATGTTATATACACTGTCGGGATTGACCTCCATTGAAACCACTTCACAGCTCACACTTTAAAACAAATGGCCGTTTCTATTCGGCTGACAGATTCTCACCTCCGCAAGTATTGCCGAGCGCTTAAGCTTAATGGCGTTGTAAATTGTAGTGTTGGTGAATTTCTCAGCTGACATTTAGCAATTGTTAACCAAAACAAACAAAAAAACCCAAACGCCCTTGATCCTCAGTATCTCCGAGAATTTCCTTACGTTAGCTCAGTTAGAAGCCAGGTGGAGATACGGCACTTTTACAGATAATTTAAATGGATTGATGCATCGCTAATTGTATTCTGTAGCACATAAACCGGCAGAGGAGTGCCGCTTCTGATCAGTGGCTTGGGCATCTGGCCGAAGGGTAAGCTACACCCTTGCGGTCGGGTGGCTGGGACTGGGATGGACATCGCTTATTAACCAGGATTTCTTTTTATTATTATTATTATGGATCCAGCGAAGGATGCATTCAGTGGGCATGTGTCCACCGATCTTTCCCTTAACGGGGACACGTGGCTCTTGAGGTCGGTGCAGGGGCATTGCAGTGCGGAGGCTTTCCGTTCGGTCACCGACGGTCCGCGGAAACTCATCTCGCTCAAATTGCAGCTGATAGCTCCGCTCCGCTATTTTCTTGCGGGGAACACTGGCTCGTTGCGTCTGTCCCCGACCACAAATTGATCCTCTTGAAAGGATTCTGGCACGGAGCATAATTTAAATAAGCTGCTTCGCCGGCCAATTATAACCTCTGAAACTGACGAAAACTTTTGTTTGTTTGTTCGAATTTGCGAGCGGCCGAAATGCGCGTTTCCACTGCCGACACTCTCACACCAGGGGCGACTCTAGGGCTGCATTAGGTCTTTAGCCTAATTACTGATTACTTTAAATCGTGTGTTCTCATTAATTTTCCATTAAAATCAAACCCCCTAGTAAAATCGTACCCCCCTCCCTTTTTTTAAATCTATAGTGACACTCTAGACTCAAACGTCAGCCTATTAAAAATACACACACATTGAAACACTCAGCTCAGTGACCGTCCAGTCAGCCTTTGTGGCTGAGCCTTTATCGCAATCTGTGTATCCATGTGAGCAGAGCTAGAGGTTATCTCTGTTTTACACCGCACACCTGTGCCAAACACGCTAAGCCGCCATTGTGCCCTCTCCACCTCCGAGCAGAAATGTCAAACACCATCCAAAAAGACACTTCAAAGCACCTCTGGGGGTTGCCTTTCCTCCTGCCTAACCCCCTGCCCCCACCCCT
>JAODJX010000065.1:5843303-5853846 GCA_026776945.1 Isichthys henryi | reverse complement strand
CCATTGCTTCCGGGATAGGCTCCGGACCCCCCGCGACCCGGTAAGGATAAGCGGTTTGGAAAATGGATGGATGGATGGATGTATGTAGGTATGTATGCATATATGTATGTTTGTATATATGTGTGTGTGTGTATTTGCATATAAAACAGCATAAGCTCCTAGCGTGGGCTGAGGAGTAGGGCTGGGACAGCGTGCTGGCATTAGTCACGGGGGAGGGGGGAACTTAGCTGTACCTGTAGACTCCTTCCACTACGATGAGGATCTTCTTCCAGGGCCGGTGGGTGCGTGACTGTCCATTGGTAATAGCCTCCTTCAGCATCTTCTCCAGACTCTGCATGTCTGACACAAGGACGCACACATATAGGGGAGCAGGGGAGAGGAGGTCAGCAAAAGTGCCTTTAAAGGCAGGAGGACTTCCAAGCAGAAGATCCCAGTGCGGTTTCCCAAGCGTTTGCTGCAGCCCTATGCGGTCGAGGTTGACGCTTAAATAAAGGGGTAAACAGCACGGCACCTGTGGTGACGACACCTTCGCTCCCCTGCCCTCATCAGAACCAGGATCGGTAAACAACAACCGTACACTCACATTGAGTTTGGCACCCAGTGGAATCCGGTGATACATCTATAGATCTGAGCGATCAAGATTTGCAAGCGTGTTCCAACACGAAAAAAAGACGGGAGGGAGAAAAAAAATACTCTCTCAAAATATGCTGCAAACTAAAGGCATCCAAAATAACCTTAAGCCATGAATCTGCGTGCTCATTCAAACCCTTCATATAACATCAATTGCTGCTACCAGGAACAAGGGACTAGACATTTTATTGCTGTTACGTCTGCAATTACGCAATACGTCTGCAGGTGGTGCTGTTGAACAACTATTTTCTGTTCCAATACCATGCTGGAAGAAATGACGTATTAGCTAGTTCGAAGCTACCGACACTAATAGTTATAAACTTAGTAGCTTGGTTTAAGTACCTTGTCGAAGTGAGAGAACCTGATCCAAAATTAGTCCTGTACCAGCTCGATCAGGAAGAAATTCGACAGCAGAAATTTTGAATGGCTTTCATAAGGGCCAGAGAGATAAGGAAGCCTCTCTCTATGTCTCTATGTATGCATTTCTCAAAAATGGCTCGCGTGAGACGCTGTGCAGAGTCTGGACCGTAATGCTGAACAAATGGACAGGGGACCGAGACAAGGGAAGGGGAACTGGAATGCACATTTACGTGTCCTTGGCTTGTAATTCCCCACACGGTTTTTTAAAGGCATCTGCTAAACGGGTAAACCCAAAGGAGGATAGCTAAATACAAACCAAAGTAAAAACGAAAACCTTCAGAATCTGCCTTAAATCGTCAAGCTACGTTATCCCAGGATTAACAACAAACACGGAATACACAACAAACCGTGCAAATGATAATGTTTGTCCACTTTGGCTCCTGGCTCTGTATTCATCTTGCAAAAAAATAAATAAATAAAAAAGGCCAACACTGCGAGGAAACTGGGACAGAGAACATTTTAGGCCGGAGCTTAGTGCTTATCTGAGGTGAGAAGATACCACGGTGTTCGAGGAGCCGAACCAGAGCCTGAAATGTCTCATCTCCAATCCCAGAGGGGAAATGCTGGGGTCTGGAGCAGCGTTATGGCCAGGACAGCATTTTGTGGAGTAAGTGCATTGCTCGCACAATAACAACCTTCTCAGGCAGGACAGATCTGCATTAAAACTGACAGGGAGTCTGGGAATAAGAGGTGATTCCTTTTCATTTACAGGTGACAATAGACAGGATCTACTGCAGTATGGAGCCAGTTAAAGATGTAAAAGGCGCAGATGTGTTCAGAATGTTGGGCTAGGTGGGGAGGGGGCGCAGTGAGAGATGTCGAGCAGGAGAATCATTTCTTAAACCAGCTCCCCCTCCAACCCCCAGCTGCTGGTGAAGAACCTGAAACTGAAACTACAGAAACAAGCTAGCTCACGAACAAACTGCAGCTTGGTAAGATAGCAGCACCCAGTATCTGAACTATTTCAGCAAGGCTCCTGAGGTGGGGCACTTTCTAGTGCTGTGCCGTTGCGCCTGGTTATGTTATTGACAGGGACATTGTTGGATGGATCTGTTCATGCCCTGCTCAGGGTGAGGGCGTCTCCCCAATGTAGAGAAGAAAGCTGTCACTGAATTCGGGGCGGGCTGGGCCACTGGATCCTCGAGCAAGGTGCTTGAGGTCGCATCACTATAAGGCGAGTACTGGAAACCAAGCCAGTCCTTCGAAGTGATCGACTGTTCACTGTCACCACACTCTGTGTGGCCTAGTTCAAGCCTGCAGGGTTTGCAGGACTGGCTGAAAGCCTCCTGGACTGCACTGGTTTGTGAAATTAGTGGGGAGCGGCCTTAATTTGTCTTCCTTTTGCAGCACTATGTCGGGCCCATGAATTGCTGCCCCCCCGATGCCCGCGGCACCGTCTCTCCTCTCTGTCTTTGGTGACGTGTTTATCATCTCGGGCACTGCAGCTGCTCTAAGATTGTGACACGCGCAGACTTTAATCAGATGGAGCTCAATTACGCTGTAATTAAACCCAAATCATATCATATCCATCATTAAATCAGGCAGCGGGCTCAGTCTGGATGGCTTCCCTCTTATCTGAATGTTGTGTTCCAGTGATGGACTGACAGTGTTAAATAAATAAGTCCTGGCAGGCGGGTCAGCTGACATGTTGTGGGTTTTTTGTTTTAGACTATAGACGATTGTACACTGTGCAGGCAAACCTGGACCGGCACACCCCTCCCCCAATACGCTAACAAATCCCCTTTATGGTGTGACTTCCCACTTGGTAACACTTTTAACAGTGTCTAGCCTCAGTCGAAGAGGAAATCTGAAAAATAACCAGCAAAATGTGACGGAACTTAACATAAAGAAGCCCACTAAAATGTACTTTTTGGAATATCACCCATACTTGTGGGGGATGTGTCAGTTCGACTTGCATCACTGCCATCTCAAACCTCCGGGTTTGGACCCCACTCTGTGCCTGTGGAGTTTGTATGTTGTTCCTGTATTGTGCACGGTGTACCCTGCCCCTGCGTCCTTTTCCGCCTGAGACATGCTCCAGACACCCCATAGGTGCTATGCCTATGCCAAGCAGGTCAGAGCAGGCCTCCATGGGCATAGATGTTTGCTCATTCTGGGGCATCCCTAGATGTTCCAAATCCAGCGAGAAGATACAACCCTTTCAGGAAGTACTGGGTCTTCCCCGGGCCGCCTGCCCAGTGGGGCGTGCCCAGATCAGTGTGCTCAGGAGGCACCCCAGCATCCCCCTTATAAAATGCCTCCTCAGCTGACTCCTCCTGAGGGTCCTCCAGGTCTCATCCTGTCTTGAAGAGTGAGTCCAGCACTGTTGTCCAAAATGCACTATAAACTCCAAATAACATGCGATACCCCTGCAACGCCTCCTACAGTATATGCTGGGAAATGCGGTCATATGCCTTCTCCAGTGCCCGTTTTAAATATGCACTGCCACCATTTTCTAGACATTAGCCGTAGGGGCTATATGTCTGAACGCAAATGTCCGAGTCGTGCAGGACATTAAACGGACTTTCCCCTGCTTGCTCCCTAGTACGATATCCGGGTAATTTCCGACTGACCCCCATGTGCGAATGCAGCAGGAAATTGCCTGTTTAGAACTTCCCCACTCCCAGGTGAATACAGCCAGAGCCACATGCCGCTTCCCCCTCCTGAGGCAACAAACGATTAGTCAAAACATCTTTGGGGCACCCAAAAGTGGTTCTACGTGACCTTTCCACACTCCTCCCATAATCCTGCTCTGCAACTGCCATAGCTGTAGTTATTCTGGCCTGCTAGCCTCAAGTCAGGTGACTACAATGTCGATCATTGACTTTGAGCGTTTTGGTACAATGTCCACTTATGAACACCTCTCTTCAAGCATAGTCTTTGTTAAGGAAATTCCATGGTTTACACAGAAGCCCAATAGCAGTTCGTCTCTCGGGTTTAGATGGGGGAGGCCGTTCTTTCTAATCACACACCTCAAAGTCTGTCCATCATTTTTCATGTGAAAATTGAATTCCTGCAGGACAACAGAGTCCATAGGCTCACAGACTTTCTCTAAGAAGGATGGGTATGCCAAACCTACATAGCCCTCAGCCTTGACTATCCCCACGCATGCCACCTGCAACTCCAGAGTAGAACACATCCCGATGAACAGCTCTGGTTCCAGGGCCGACGCTAAACATTGGGGTAAGTCTGACCATATCTAGCTGACACCTTACTAACACTAGCTCAGGCCCAATCCTAGCCAGAGATGTAATGTTCCATGTTTCCAAAGCCAGTTAGCAAACACCTGCTGCCAAGGTCTAATCCAGCTGGGTCCTTGCTGCCCATGCCTGTCTACCAAATGGCATGACACCTGACCCTCACCTTTCACCTTGCTGGTGGGGAGACTGCAAAGTGGTCCATGTAGCTTGGGCTGGCAGAAGGCATTAGCGAACTGGGCTATTTAGGACCCCAGATAAGGCTGGTCTGGTCCAGCATGTATCTATTCTGGCAGGAGCCCAATCAGGTTAGATGGATGACCTGGCCATCAAGCTCTCGCTAGCGAACATCATCCCCAGACCCTCATAGCTCCGTGGATCATTATGACATATGAAACGCCGTAATGTGCTATGGTCAATATTGTTGCAGGGGCAGCCGGATAAGTATTTGGACAATGGATGTATATTTGTTCAGATATTAGCTCCCACAAAGAAAACAAAGCTGACACATAAACCAGGGGTGTGTTCAGGGGCGGGGCCACATGGGTACTAGTCCCAGCTGAATGCTGATTGGCTCCTCGGGTACTGCCTCCCCGTCACTCACCGATTCAAAACTTATCATTGGATTTGATCAAGTTGGCCCTTTTGTATTAATTATGCGCCCCCCCCCCCTTATGCCCACCACCTCAAAAAAATGCTAGAATGGCCCAATATTCACACACACTGTGCAGCGGCATACTCACTGTTGTGCTTGAAAACACGGATTGTTGCTCCCGACAGCCTGGACCCCAGTATGAGGGAAGTGTGGTTCAGCTCATCACTCAGGATCAGACAGCCCTAGAACAAGAGAGGCGGGGAACAGCAGTGTCAAAGACTCCATGCGGTCACGACCAGAGGAGTCGCTCCGCGCCTGCCTGCAGCTGCCGTTCATGTTTACGGCCCACTGTGAGGGTCAGAACTCAGAACTCTGGGGGCTCGGACCACATCCCCACCAGCAAGGGGCTGTACTGGAGCCTCTGGTTCCTACTGATGTCACAGTGCATTTTATATGACAGGCTGCACCCATACTCAACGGGCGAGTCCAGCCTAGGGCGAGTTCAACATGCAGGCCCCTGATGTGTGGCGTGCCCTTTGTCGGGAGATGAGACACCAGTCTGCGGCGAGGTGACCCTTCATCGGCTGCACCCCCTATAGCTTAGGATTTATCCTCAGGCCACTGGCTGCCCCCTCCCCCATATGCTCAGTCTAGTCCCATTACCTCCCATAACAGATGCTGTAAGTGTGATAGGTAAAGTCAACAGTGCACAGTTCGGGAACAGAGCAGGGGGGTAAACATCGGTCACCAGCAGTCCTGCTCCCCATTCTTCGAACAAAATGAATATTTTAATGCAAAGTACATACACTTAATTACGACTGATGCCATGATGCTCTGTCAAAATTCTACGGCATTCTACGTTTTGGGCAAAATATAGCAAAACCCACGCGATCTATCTTCAGCGATCAATGTCAGAAAACAGAATAACAGGAGACAAGACCATCAACTTATCCTGTAGTGCCTCATAAATCGGAGGGTGACCTCAAGTGACCTTAAAAACGAAGAGGAAACATGAAGTGCACTGCTAGGATAATTCATAACAGCCTCCTAGAAGCAGGACTGAAGACCCGAAAAGCAAGGAAGACGCCCTATATCAATGAGAAGCGGAAGAGCCAGGTTGGAGTTTGCAAAAAAATGCATATTTTACACAGACACATACCCATAAATTGAGAGATGAGTGGAATTGAAACATTTGCTGTGGACTCTTAATTTTTTTCCACAGCTGTCAGTATCAAAGCACAGGTGTAAGAAAAACCTAGAAATTGCTTTAAAAAAAAATCTCACCTTGCTCACTAATGCTGGGATGTTCATGGAGTTGGTGGCAAAACCCATTCCGAAGATCACTGCGGACTCGGTCCCAAGGAACATGGCGACGAGCTCCTCTAGTTCCCGGTGGATGTCCAGGTTACCTGCAGTGGTGGGAAGCAGAGCCGATCACATGTACCAGCTAAAAAAAAACCACAGGATTAGTGCAGGGTGCACTGTGTGCCCTGTGTGATGAATCCAGAGACTGGTCCTGTTGAGCGTTTGGGCAAAGAGGCTGAATTACCACCCAAAAGGAGCTCATGTATTGTCACTGTTCAATTAAAACCACATATCTCCAAAAATCCATTATTTCAGGAGCGTTAAAAAAAACGCATTTTCTCAGAAACAAATTTACAAAATAAACCTAAAACAACACAAGACATCCTTAGTACCACATAACGAAACCCTTACACAGCCGCCAATGAACGGTGTAATGTTTTAAATTAATACACATGCCTACAGCTTATTCTGTAATTACGTGGATTGTTGTCGGCGACGCAAATATGATACAAAGTAATTCCACTTTATATTCGCACTTAATCATGATAGCTAGTAATCATGATAGCTATCAACATTAAGTTAGCGAAATAATCCATACAAACAACCATCATTAACACAAGTGTTAACTAGTACCAACATAAATACTAGTTAAATAGATAACTTCATAAAACATCTTTTGGTCAATTACTTCACTTGTTCACTTACTTTACGGCTATGTAGTGAACGTGATTTTAAATGCTAGGACCAGACTTGGTGGTTCCAGCATCTCAGAAACAGCCGCCCTCGTGGGATTTTAATGCACTACGGTGTCTACCGTTTACTTCAAACAAGTAATGAGTAAAAGAGACAGTCAGTGGCATTTCTGCGGCCAAAAACATGTCATTAATGAAACAGGTCAGAGGAGAACGGCCAGCCTCACAAAGGTAAGCAGAACTCAGCAACCCTTAAGGCGGTTCTGCAGACTGAAGATGGCTCTACCTGGTTCTACACAGAAGCATTTAATAAAGTAACGATAGAGTACATGAGTGCAGATGGGTTATAAGCAGTGCCAGTTAAACCTGATGCAGTGGTGACCCCCACCCCCTTACGCCACTGGTGTCCCCCAAATGTAGTGCAAACCATCGGAGACAAGCTGGCTTGCTGAGTCAGCACCCCCTCCGAAGGAAGCACCCTGGGGGCCGTCCATGCCACCCAAAGGGTTAACCCACACTGGAACTAAGCTTTAAAGCTGAAAGTTGAGTACTTGGTTTTTTTTTTTTTTTTTTTGGGGGGGGGCTCAGGAAGAAGAGCAGCCGTCATTGGGCAATGTTGCAGTGGGGGTGGGGCTTCAAGGCATTCTCACGCATGTTCCACAGCTTCACGCTTCAACTGCACTTCTGGTTGCATTCTATGGGGTTTAAAAACACGACACGCGACATTCCTCCTCCCAGTTAAAGTTAAGAATTGCCCAGGACCAATTACTACTTTCCAGCCAGTGCGCCAGTATGATCTGAACATGCCCCAGACGATAATGGGACACTGTGTTCACAAACCGTCACCATGACGCGACTCTACATCAGCAGCAGTGAGTATCACTGCAGTCACCACGGCTTCATTTTACTTAAATGCTGCACTGAATTATTTATATCCCTAACTGAAGTCGTTCAGCAATCTTTCTGTCTCTCACCCTCCCACTGCTGCGGTTGTTGGCAGTTTTGTTTTTTTTTTAAAAGCCCTGCGTCAGCACGCAGACAGAAATCCCCTGTATTAGCCCACTAAGTGCAGCTCCATTCACGTCAATAAGCAACATTTTCATCTGTACAGTTGCGGTGACTGTTGACAGGTACCCCACCTCTAGAACCCCCCCAGGGGGAGACGTGGCTAATTGACTGGTGTGAATCAACATTTCGTTATTTCCTGAATCAGAGACTTTCCTACTTTCTGTCTAAAACCAAAAGCGATGGAAAGTAAAACATGCAGTGCAGTGCAGTGCAGGTCTGCTTGCTCCAGCTAATAAGGAACCAAATGAAAAGACATAATATTCGTAAAGTTTGGGGTAACCTTGATTACACTGAAATTTTCAACACAGAATAAGGACACTAGGAATAAGGTGCCCGGTCGAAATCAGTCGATCCACCAAAAGCAAACCAAAACTGCAACTGACCCCAGTTTTCCAGTGCAATACAAAAGGAGAAGGTCATAACAGTAGAGGAAGAAGAGAAAATGTCCTTTAAACCACTATAACTGAAAACTGGAAGCAAGTGTAACACAATGTTAAAGATGGAAACGAACTCAGCGACAGCTAAATCCGAGAAAGATATTCACTTCCTTAAAGGATGAACCCAAGACGGCTACTGCGCTAGATGTCAAAGTAAAAATGGAGACTCAAGGTGGCTGTAGGGAAGTGGAACGGTTATATGCGGGACTGGGAAGGTGACACGTAAGCGCCAGGTAGCACAAAAGCACCAGCAAGTGTACACAAAACGCATGTCTCTTACTGCCAGCTAGGAGCTTAAAACCCCAGCTAAAGATTGACTTCTCTCTCCATTTTAGTTTGCTGAATAACTCCTTATAATTAAAAACTCATGAGGAACGATCGGTCCACACTCAATCACAAAAGGCAAATCAAACCTGATGGACAGTACGCTGGCTTATTCTCAGTCAAAACCATTATTTAGGTGTAAGCTAGTGGAGCTTTCAGTGCCAAGAAGACCATTAAAAAGTACATGATTCTTCATATGTTTGCCGGTCTGTTAAACATTAGTGTTCTTCTTTATCTTGTTCAGTTGGGTAATCATTACATAGGAGGGGGAGGGGGGTATTGCTACATAATGACTTCATTTCTGTGAATGACTGACACAACGGGCTCTCCACACAGAGACACACCCAGTACAAGTTGGGCCAATTCTGTTAAAGGTCACTACCCTGATTCCGGCCTTGCCTGACTGAACTCTTAGCGGCGGACTACAATAACTAGGCGGTGAAAGCACACACGCTAACGTGCAAGGCGCGGCACATGTGGAACCGCGGGGAGTTCCTGAATTCACCCTTTAAATTCCTGCTCCGGCTCCATAAATAATTGTGGCTTAATAAGGTCCCAGGAGAAGTGGATCTGTGGCATGTCATTTCTCTCCTCCTGCTGAACTGCAGGAAAAAAGCTACATGGCAAATGGGAAGTAAAGCTGTCTCGAATAAATTAATAGAAAAACAGTGAAACGAATAAATGAAACAGGTAGCTCTGTCCTTTCATATTTGTGTGACTAACGACAGTGCAATCGTATCCGATCTGTCCAGAACTTCACCTGCGCCTCTCATGCAATTTCATGCATGCTCTGTTCCTACCGCAAGGCAAGAAACCTGGTTTGTGCATCTGATATCAGCTCGAGGCTAAAGAGGAACCTCATCCCCGGGGCTCGTCCCAACTCCGAACGTTCTAACGAGCCGAGCATGACCGTCGGAAACATTATTTCGTATTAACGAATTCCGTTTGAGTTTGGGATGAGCACTGCCTGACGGGGTTGCCATCTTTAAACCTTCCTTTCGTCACGCGTGTCTAATTCCCGAACGGGCCGTGCGTCGTCACGATGTTCCAGAGCGTCGATTAGAACGGCGCTGGGCGCAACTGCTACAAAGACCCGGGAACAAATGCAGAGCCGAGGCCTGCCTGCTTCTGCGAGTGACACATATCCTAGCCGGTCTAAATTAATATGCCATCTCCTGGGAGGAAAATAAGCGCCACTCAGCCCCCACCCAAGTGGGTTCCAGAAACCCTCCCCCTACATGATTCTCTGATTTGTAGGCATGAAATTGTGATGTATGTTTTTAAGCAGGCAGAGACGGAGTCTTATATCAAAAGGCTCTGAGCCATTAATAGCTGGTTTCCAGCTCTTGCTTAACTTTCCCATCAGCATAGTCTCTGAAGAGAGATGACGGTCTGTACTCAACACTGGCTCCATGCAAACCATCTGTAAGGTTGTCTTGTGATATTCTGTGCAAGGGAGTACTGGTTAGGATGCTACTGGATACTCCGGGGTGATTAGTGTGGTGATCGATGTATAAAAGGTATAATACTGGTGCTCTACTTCCCAGAACAGCAAATTCTCACATTCTTCTGTATTTTCCTTCTTGCAATCTCTCATCATCAGACTGCTCTTCATCCGATACCTGTGCAGCCCACTCTTCTGAGGAGTCTAAGCTACATAATGTAGAGGTGTTTGCAGTGCGCGAAGACATTATTAACCACATTTTCCTATCGTATTACAAATGGTAGGAAATAGAATAAAAAATTAAGATGTACTATTTCTTTCTGGAAAAAAATCCAGATATTATAATGCATTTGCGGGGGCGGCGTGGTGGTGCAGTGGTTAGCACTGTCGCCTCACACCTCTGGGACCCGGGTTCGAATCCCCGCCTGGGT
>JAODJX010000065.1:5779976-5805043 GCA_026776945.1 Isichthys henryi | reverse complement strand
CCCTCCTGGTTCCCATCATGCCCTCCCGGGTGCCTTCAAACTGCCGTGCCCCCCCCCCCCCCCTTCCCAAGTCATCGTGCAGCCTCAGCTCTTGTTGAATTTGTTTTCTGCACTGATGTTCCAGTTCGCAGTGAGTAAGGGATTTTATATGTGACCCCCTCTGCTGCTGTTTTTCATCACCCAATGGAGCTCTCATTCATTCCCCCTCTAAGGTACAACGATGAGTCCCTTTGGATCCTCAGCTCCCGACTGCTTTTCCTTTTGAATTTTTTAAGCAGACGTTTTCATACATTTTGGGAAAAGTGGGGGGCAGACGGTCCCTGGAGCTGTTGGGGGTTAAGGGACTCGCGCAGGGGCCCAGTAATGAAATCTCACTGCCGACCCCGAGAACCAGCAACCTTCTGATCACAGGAACCGCATCCCAGCCGTCCTCCTCCTAGCTCACTACCGTGAACTGGAGCATCGGTAGAGAAACTTGCAACCTTATGTTATAACCTCCAGGTTATAATATTCACTGCTTTTGAGATTTAAATTAGGTTGATGCATTGATGTGTGAGAAAGGGAATTCTGGGTACTGTGATTATATGGGACTGGTCTGTGTCTGAGACAGGGTGAGACTGTGTGTGCGTCTTCATTAAAGTGTGTGCCCCCACCTTGCCCCCCAGAGTTCAGTGCTCTTGTCAAATGCAGCTCTGATACCAACCCCCCTCCTCACTGCTGTTTGTGACACCCCAACCTGTCACCATAGGCCATAGTTCTCCACCGTCGTCATGTCTTTCCAGTCAGGGACTTGCTTGCCGTCTTTCACTGCTGTGTTTAACATCTTTATTTTCGTATGGCACACAATTACCTGTGATATCCTATTCGGTCCTTTGAAATAGCAAACCGTGACTTTCCAGCAAGACTGAGATGGAAAAGCCAGGAGGAGCCGGCAATTAGCGGGGAGGCGGACACAGAAGGGGGGCTAGTCGGTGTTTTTGACTGGGGGAGTATATACTGACTGTCTTATATAAAGAAATCATACATTAATAGAAACAAAGAATATCATCAAGCTACCGTGGTACTGGTAATTAATCTTACTTTGTTTTATTCAGGAGCCGAACGTGTGATGCAGGAGTGAGAAACAATTCACCCCTCTGTTTATTTGATGGCGCGCTCCACTTAGCCTGCCACAGAACCACTCATTAGGCGTGAAAAGGTCGCCTGTTTTTTACTTTGCATTTCATCCAAACTGACGTCCACCTGACGCCTAGAATTCATCTGATTTCACCTGAGGTTGCCAAGAACATGAGAGGACTTCTGTTTCGTTTAGTCATTTCTGTTTGTTTGTTTGCATGTTTCTTTAATTATTTATCTTGCCGGGCGACTTGTGCCCCAACATGAATGACGGAGACTTAATACTTCCTGTATTGGCAGACATGCAGACAGACCTCGGGCGTCATCAGGCGTGGGAGAACGACTGCCCTCCCTAAAACGGGTTTATGGACAGGCAATTAACTAGTCAACTACTAGTTGTTCTTTCTCTGAGCTTGGGGTCTTCTGCAGGGGTTCTGCTCTGAATCCGTGTTTGCTGAGCCCCCGACTTGTTCCGGAAGCGGCCCGTGTTCACTCAGCCTGACCACAATGTCCCACAGTGTGCCGGAACGTTCAGCTTGGCATGAATACCTGACTTGAAAGATGCCGCAAGGCAGCACCTTAAAATGCACATATAAATCACTCTGAACCACGATAACTGCAATGTTGATGTTGATAACGGACCTATTCCTCAATATTACATTAAATTAACCATTTATGTGTTTATGTGTTTACATAAACAAAATTAAGGAAGAAAAAAGCATTTTGGATTAAAAGAAACAAATCATGATAACTTCTTTGTAAGGTAAAAATAATATTAATAAATCTGCAGCTCTAAAAATTAACTGCATTCATGAATTTAATTTACAATATATATATATGTACATGTAATTTCCACATATTAAGAATTGAAATATCACTTTTTGCAGCTTGTGGTTGAGTTTGGATCAGTATTGATGCCACATTCTGAGTTTGGAAGCTTTTTTCTTAATAGTTGAAATATGTCACTTTATGATCTTGCATCAACTTTCGCTTCGTAGCTCCTCATTCGCTGTCACGGTCATGTGACCACAAGGCTCCTGCCCGGGTGGATGGGTGGTGCCCCACCTGGCATGCTGAGGGCGTCCCGCACATATCCGAGGCTCAGGTCTTGGGAGACGGATCCTTCCGACTGAGAACAATCAAGGAAACTGTCTATGGACCTGGGGCCGCTATTTCTTCCTCCCCTCCCCCACGCTGAGTTTGTGCGTGAGCGGACCCCCATGATTATCAGGCGGATGGAGACTCAGGAGGTCTGCTCAGAAGGCCAAGAAAGAAGGGAAATCACAGCGGGGTTGCAGGTGGGGGTGTGGGAGACACTGAACTTGAACCTTCACACATGAAGACTTCGACTTCGCTATTGTTCACAGGGTTAACGAATAAATGGGCGACAATTCAGCGGCTCTCCAAAGTAACCTTCTCACTGCCCTTGTGAAAAGGCGCGGGACAATGGGAGCCGTTCTGTTCGAACGAGCTCAATAGAGACCTTTAATTCGATCTGGGTGTGTAACGGAACGTAAAAAGGCTTTTACAGTTAGCCAGCTCGCAACAGGAGCTGCGGCAAATTAACTCACGGGAACCACTTTGTCAGAAACCTGAAGAAAAGGCACAGATCTTGCTGGAGCTGGGGTTCTTACTGCAGCTGCTGCGTGTGTCGTCGGAGAAGCGATGGCGATGGCGATGCAAGTTGCTATTATCTCAGAGTAGCCTTTGAATGTTAGTGCTTTTTTTATTCTAGACATATAACAAAAAAATTCATCCAGGTGATTGACGCAGACCTTACTTCTTGGTATGAGTGCCGATTTGAAGGGGGGGGGGGGAAGAAGTGAGAAAAATAAAGGCGTACCACGGATTTCCACACTTAGTTTAAAAATGCTCTACCCAAACTAAATGCTAGCCCCCACATTTCCTTCATAACTCTTTATAAACTTTAATGGTAAGACTTCATCATTTTTTGGAGGTCTGCTGTATACTGCTATTCACTAACATTAGTAGATAAACATTGCATTGCCATCATGAGCCCCTTTGTCAAAACGTCGCACCCTGTACTAGTAGCTATGCCTGCATACATGTATACATATTCATAATTTATGATTCTGCTTTAGAGGTGGATGGAAAGCAGTTCTAGGTTCTAAATTTCTATGCTAATGTTTTTATGTTGTTATTGGTGGTGGGGGGCGGGGGTTGTGGCATCCTGTTTATGCAGAGGGCACTGGGTGTGTGGAGATATGTTCCTCATAATGTCACACAGCTGTACGCAGCAACCCTGCACTCATGTATCCGTCCGTCCGTCCGTCGCTTAGCGATAGTTTTCCCCGGACAAAACCTTTCAGACAGCTGGCCTTGATGTGAAGATCTCTGGTGTCCTGACAGTGGAGCACCCTGCGTCACGCAAAACTCTGCAGAGAATAAGTAAAAACCACTTCCAGTTTGAATAGACTACGATCACTGTCTGCATCCATTTTCACACCTTCGACCTAATTCCATTTTTTCATCCCCCCCCCTCCCCTTTTAAAGCTGTCTGGAGATTTCTTCATTTTCACAGGTGTTGAGGGTGCAACGGCGGCATGAAATCGCTTGCACGACGTGCAGGAACTTTTCTTCAACGGTCCCGTGGATTTGTGCTCCCAATTTCATGGCAAGCTATGGTGACAATGAACCTTATTGACATTTCAATTACGAACTCATGTGCTCCATGTCGATGGAAAAAATACTCCGCATGTACTAGAGACTTGGTAACATATCTCCTCCCTGAAAACGGGTGATCTGATGGAACCATCCCAAGGAGCCGCGGGCTGTGCCAGACGACAATCGATATGCGTATCGGCTCGGCCTCTGTGTTCATTACTTTATATTAGTTGTTTTGGAATGAAAAATGGGCCGATTTCTCAACACAGACATTAATGAAACAAACGCGATGATCCCAAACATCAGCAGCATCGGATCCCCGCACGAGGGCGAGTAAACGGAATTGCGTGCGTCCTTCTCTGGAAGAGCTTCAAAGGAAATCATCAGGAAAACTGTGTCTATGTTTGAAGCCCTGGAACGGGATGCTGATGTTACAACGGTGTTGCGTTTGCGAAGTCAGAAATGCGGGGGTGTCCTTGGTGTCTTTATGACATCACTTTGTTGCCTTAGGGATATGGGTACATGCTTTGCAAAAATAAAAAAAAAAACAGGTGGCCAATCACACGGCTCAGTTATATGAATTATAAAGAAAATGAATCTGTCCGTTACTTAACCTAAATGGTGCTTCCTCTTACTGTAAATCAGGATCCATGGACTGATGGCTGTAGGCTCTCGATGGGCCATGACTCCAGGCCACTTCCCTCCCAGGAACCTTGTAGAAGCACAAAGGACACAAATGAGAAGCAGCACAGGGGTTATATATATAATGAGCCTTAATATCAGGCTCAAAGTGAGCTAATTAGGGGCAGGTTTGGTTGTTTCGTGTTACTATGTGCCCTGGAGTGTATGAATGTTTGTGGCCAACAGGGGGTCTGCAAAGCTCAGTGACCCCATGCAAATGCATGGTTCGGGTGATGGGTAACATGGCCACTGGAACTAGTCTATACCAGTCACATAGCGGGAAAGGCATTAGCTAATGACAAATGCCTCACTCTTTTGAAGTGTTGCAGGGGATGAGATGGGTGGGGAAGCTTACAAAAAAACATTCATTATATTCTGATTGTTCTGGGATTTAAAAGCTATGAGAAAATCTTGTAGTTTTTAATGAAATGTGACTTGAACCTAATATAAAATGGCTAACTTAGCAGTACGAAAATGATGCAGGCTTAGATTAAAAATGAAGCGTGCCAATGGACTTAAGGCTTTTAACTTTATTTGTTATGTGAATGCTGAAAGGTACACAGTATATTAAGGTGCCCTTCTCTGTGGGAGTTACACAGTGTGCGTAAGTAACTGAGGTGGAACGATGAGGAGGTTTTAAGGCTAAAAACTTAGCATTAGCTGATGATATGGATATGCAGTAAAAAGAGATTCGGCTGTCGGCCGGCGCCGTCGACGGTAATCAGGTTATCGTCTTAGAGCAGGTGCTGGCTTCACTCCAGTGCCAGGTCACAGGATCCATCCTCAGACTCATCTCCAGGTCTCTGTATTCCGGGCACCTCCGAAAGAACTGCCAGAAGACAAATCCACTTGGCAGGTCTTGTCCCAAACCCGGAAAGGGCAGCTTCGAGCCCGCGAGTGGAATAGAGGATCGCTTTGGCTTGCCTCAGCGTTCCGCCCGTGCTTCCAGCCCTGTGTGCCCCCCCCCCCCCACATCCAATGCTGCTCCCACAAGTCCATCGGGCAAATGAACACGACACACCTGTCGTCTTTCATACCTTTGCACTCATCCAGACGCTTGCAAAGGTGACCTAACCATCCACTTCCTGTGCGACTTCATTCTGCGGCAGGACGGGAAGGACAACACGGGTGGGGGGGGGGGGGGGGTGCGTGCTTTTATTCGGCATGCAGACACGCACACGGTCATCATGGCTTGCTTCCAGTGCTTGGAACTTGACATCATTAAATCACAGTCGCCAATGAAGTGCAATTGGAACAATGACAGGGAAACGGAAAACACTGGTTCAATATGCCCCCCCTCCCCCCCAAATACATTACATTTATCTATCAGGGCTTTTAATCTAAAGTGACGTATAACTGAGCAAGCAGGGTCAACCGGTTCCTGGAGCAATTGCGGGATTAGGGCCTTGCTTAAGGGCCCAGTGGTGGGATCACTGAATCTGGTCCAGTGACCTTCTGATCACGGGTACAGCATACCGACCCACACCAAAAAATGATGGAATGACGCTTTATGTGCCATTTGTAAGTAAATTGAAATGTGTCTTTTTTTTTATCTTGCTGTCCTTTGAGACTGAAGTCTGGGTCGTTTACCCAGCTCCCCTGGAACATTAAGGGGAGCAACCTGGACCCTCAATCATCTGTCACTAAGCTTCAAGGGCTATTTTGTCTTTGAGGTCACGCAATTTGTTTGGTAACAGGTTTTCGCTTCCTGTCTGTGCGAGAAGGGGACCGAGCCACCTGCGGTTGGCGGGTGCATGGATCGAGGGTCGCTTAGCAGCAGGTGGACCCCCGCAGAAAACATCCCCCCGTCCCGTGCAGCTCCAATGTTTCCTGCTTGCTGCTGAGCACCATCTGCCATCTCCGCCCGGTGTATCTTGAGATGTGAGCGAACCTCGCCGGGTGCTCAGGCTTGCCACGGAGAGCTACATGGAAAATAGAGGCATGGAGGTATCGACGGGGCCCCTCCATCCTGCTTCGGACGTGGTCTTTGGCACCGGCGACCGTTGCTGATCCGTCACTGGGTCTTAACCCACCACATGGCACACGAAGCCACAACATGCCTGCATTCTGTAGCTTACAATGAGCCCTCGTCCCCCCACTATGGCAACGGATACCACGGCAATGGGCAGGCTGAAAAAGACACTGCTTCCTATTGTGTTTCAGTTCCCCCGTGTCACTGAAATGCAATGAATTATGGGAGGTCAGACATCAGATAGGAGGGGGCAAAGGTCACGTGTGTGTATCACACAGCATCTGTTAAAAAGGATATCCCAAGGACGGACCCGTGTCTCCTCTATGGCCTTTCCAGTGAAGGGGACCTGTGTGTGGGCTTGTTTTCCCACATGTTGGTGAGTCTATGGGGATGGGGAGGGGTTAGGGGTGTAAAAAGATGTGTGGGTTGTACAATGAACTCCACGCCTCTGTGGGATCTATCAGGAATGAATCAAAGGCTGAAAATGAGCCCAATTGTTCAAAGAGGATCATTATTTTGAAAGGAGTCACAGAGAAAGCCCAGTGACCAGCTCTGCACCAGTACTGCCTTGGCACTTGGGTGGGGAGATCTCTGGCATTAAAGGAACACAATCTCAGAAAAGAAGGTGAAAAGGCCGACTTTGATGTGACGAGATTTTCTACTTAAAAAAAAGAGTTTCTCACATTATGCAGGTTCATTGACCTTATGCTGCCAAGGGGTTCTGCTTGTTTAAGTGTCTCTGTTATGTCCCGCTCCAGCCGTAGAAGGTGTCGATCCGGTTCTGATTAACCTGCAGAACGCCTTTCAGGAGTTTAATGTTCTGTCAGCTTCACAGCAATCGAACCTTCAGTTGCGCTGGAATCACACTGGCAAGTGTGAAACGTGACATATGGATGGGTGAGTGGGTGTTGGTTTCGGAGGTATAGTGTGTGGATTAATTGTACCGTATGCAGGAACTGAGCTGATGCGCCAGTTGAATCCACCAATATCTGTATGAAAAAATTTGTTATGTTTGAAGACAGGTACAGGTATGTACCAGTAACGTCACAGGTAACGTCACAGGTAAAGATGTGTTCTGGCAGTTTAACAATGTATCTGGTGGAAAACACTGAGAAGCCAGCCCTGTTAGAAGTGTATACACTGTATGCATGTGTTTGTCACAACTCAGGAGAGCTATTATGTTGTTTTGTTCAATATCACATGAATTTTTAAGCGGCATAGGACATAGGCCATTTAAAATAAAATAAAATAAAATACAATAGTGCTCAATGTTATCTTGGCAGACGACAGAATAGTCGAGAAACTGGAACATAAATGACCCAGCATCCTCTTCCAGATACAGGGAAAAAAAGGCGGTGTTGAAAACAGGACCTCTTTGCAAGGGATTGTGAGTAAGAATTTCGTAACTGAGGCCGTAATCGATATGTGTGTCCAGGGTAGGCCAGTGAGACGTGAGACAAGATCAGGTTTCAGTCCGGGCCTCTCGTCGTTCCCTGGGCTTCTGGGTAAAAAACTCAGCGAGTGGTGTCATGACAAGTCCCATGGTAGACTGTGATTCCAGAGTGGGAGTGATTGCTCTGGGGTGGGGGGTGGTCATTGGATTGGTTAGTACTGACTTTGGAGATAAAAAATGTGACACTAAATATGTGCTTATCTCTTTCAGCAACTAGTGATCTGTCAGCGCTCCCACACTGTATGCTCTCGCGCGTGCACACACAGACACACAGACACACAGACACACGCACACACGCACACATACAAACATGCCTGGCTTGGTGCCAACTGCCTCTCCAAACCCAGCAATGACACAATGACTATATCAGTTGCAGATCCCCCTCCTGCCCCCCCGCCCATGTACTGCACAACCTGCTTTTGGGTTCGGGGTGTGGGGGGGGGGGGGGACAAGAATGTGTGAGTGATGGGTTGGGGTGGTGAGGGGCTAGGGGGTCCATTGTGCCCCTGAATGCTCCTTAGACAGGCCAGCTGTGAAACCTGGCTCACTGATCTGATCCCTGTTTATATAGGAAGGGGGAAGGACAGGAAAAAGAAGCCCTATTGAGAGAGCCCCCGCTCCGCCATGAATGGTAATGTCTCCCGGAGTCGCGGTGAATGCCTCAGAGAATCTTCCATTTCAGGCTACTTCCTGTACGGCTCATGGAAAAGGAGGAGAGACAAAAAACCAAATGGAAAAGGGAATGATTTCCAATTCAGGCTCACCTGGGCTTTTGTGCTTGGGAAGGGGGCACCGTTGACGTGCCAACCCGTGCCACAAGGACGCCGGTCATGCCTGACTTCTCACCCGCAACATTTCCTTCCTGTTCAACGGTTCCCTTCCTACTCAAGATTCATTTCACGATTCCTGCGTCGCCTGTCGCCAAGACGAATCGGGGCTCCGCTTTTCCCTGTGGCACTAATTTTAATCAGGTGGGGGAAAAGGTAGAATCGGCATGGATGCTTTTCTGCAAGGTAGGACCAACGGATACTTCCTTTTGCACAACCTACCAAATATACGTCCCTTTCAACCCACACATCTATTACTGGGTAAGCTGGGCAGACAGAAGTCATTTTTAAGATTTGTTTTGCAGGCCGTTTCTGCTGTCTTTATATTATTTGTGGAAATGTGAATGAATGACCCTGTCTACGCTAACTGAATTACTACATCAGTTGGACGTCTCATCAGGAGCATCGCTGGGCCACAGGTTCGATTGGATGAGTGTATCTAGGGAACGGTCTCCGAGCGTTTAATGGGACCGTCTCTCCATCTCTGTCTCTGTTTCAGTATCCCACCCCGGATCCCCTTAAAATGACGTCGACAGCCTACGCGAGAATCCCCGGAAGCGACCACAGCTTCTGGGATATTAATCGAAGCGTCCGCCATCCTTCAGGGAGAAGAACTTTCGAGGAGATGCACTTTTACGGAAAGCTGAGCCGGTTTCCCAAAAGGGAGACATTTTCTTATTCTGCTGTGTGCCCGAAAGCTCCAATTTCAAATCATCGGTGTATCAATTTTTAACAGCAAAAAAAAAAAAAAAATCAATATTTAATCTTGGTTTGCTTGTTCGTAACTGAGTGCTCGCTTAGAGCCTAGGTGGGTTTGAGGGGGACCCCCAGAGTGAGTCTATGAGGTGCCCAGTAGGTACCCAGTGGGTGGTCTTACCACCTCGGAAACACAGTGATCTGACGAAAACAAAAAACACCAGAATAGAAAATTAAAGATGTTATATAGTGCATACAAGCGTCACATTATGGGGAACAACATTATGAATCACCCTCTGACCCCTAACATCTGCCCCGCATGACGTACCCGTGCACGGCAGGCTCAAGACAGCCTGGCGTCAATTTTCCGTCCTAGAGACGGCTCCCCCTCCCCTCCGTATGCTTTTCCCAGCCTTCCCAGACACGTGCACCATGGGGTCCCGGGGAACCGGGGGCCAATCCTATTAGCCCCATATGGACAGAGAGAGGGAGAGCGATAAGCAGGGCTGCTTGCTTGGCAGGGCGAGACAGGCTGTTATTGGCTCAGGCGTGAGGCTCAAAGCAGGGCCCAGTGCTGGCCTTGGTCATTTGCGTGGTTTCAGGGGGGAATTAGACTCAGCAAAGAGGTGCATTTAGGGGCCGAATGAGCTGTGAAAAGGTTGGGAAGCCCCCCCCCAGTATTCATCAGCGTGCTGAGGAAATGAAATACACAAGGAACTATTATTTCCTTTCTTTCTCTAACTCATGTAGGCAGTTATTTATTAATTTCTATGAAAGCTATAGCCATACATTAAAGTGCGATTGAGATGTCACACGTGGTTGGACTGCAGAGCGGATTCACATCTTGCCGAACCTTCTTTTAGGGGTGATGTGGCCAGCATGCCACATATATGTTGGGGGTGGGGGGGACAGAGAGAGGCATTCTTCCCCTTCATACCCCGAAATGTAATTTATTCACATCTGCTTTGCGTGTCATCTCACAGGAAACCTGGTGTGGCAAATCCTCTGCTTTTAGACCTCGTCCAACTGGGAGAAGCCCAAGGCATGAAAACGTGACATCCTATGCATCGCTAAACCCAAACGGTACACTGGGGGGTGTCCATCCTGGGGAATCTGTTGGGGTTTGGGGTTAATAACATGCTAAACCCACATCCATCGCCCTGCCCCCGCCCATCACCTCAGAGAAATAAAAACACTATCTTCTCGAAAGTTTGTTTTTCTTCCATATGTTTCTCTTCCAGTAATTACTTGGCCCCAGAGTGCCGTCTGAACTGCGGTCGGTAAATGGAGGACACTTTTCTGCTTTGAAGTGAGGTGACATTTACGCCTGGAATTTCCAACGCAGAACCCGTCTGCAGGCCTGGATTCTCTGCTGCCGGAGTTCTGCCGATTCCACGCTGGACATTTACTGTCCTACCTCATCCCGTGCTAAATATCTTCTTAGTTTGCATAAGGAATTTTCACCCCCCTCCACATTTCACTCCCACATGCCCTGTGCCCGTGTGAATCTACAGAATTTTCTCCAAGCTGGGTGCCCTGTCACAGCCATAAACGCTGTGATGTATGAATCCTCTTGAACGATGTTCTGCATGCATGAGAAGGAAATATGGCTTTCCGATGGTGCCAAGCGGCTATGTAGGAATGGCCTAATACCACCGTAATGCTCTGTTATCACCTGCGAATTTATCGTATGCAAAACACACCCTGCTTCTGAATCGTTATGTGTTCTCAGAGTATAATGTGAAAATTAAATACGGAGCGAGTAACAATTTCTTCCTCCCCCCTGTTGATCTCTGTCTCTCTCTCATTCCCCCCCCCCACCCCCCCACGTCTGCACAGATTTTGATGCCGGCTGTCATGAGGTTATGGTATCAGAATAATTGCGATACACCGAGTCCTGCAGTTCTGCGATGTATAACGGACCTGCAACTCTGCTCATCTCAGGATATAAACTGCTCAGAACTATGGGCCAGGCTACAACTTTTCTTTTTTCATCCCTTTTTGTGTCCCTTGACACTGTGATTATAGACGGTGTGTATCATAGAAAGGCTGACAGAAAAATGTCTGTGATAGATTTTTTAAAAGCCATTAGCAACCGTCGCGGAAAAAAAAAAGCACCTTAATGGATGGAAAAAGGCGGCTTTGAGCACTGTAGGACCGTTCCTTCTTGCTAGTGGCCTGATAACCTGGCCCCAGGTGATGTCCTGCTCCCTGCTGCCACCAGTAATTAATATTGGAGCTTCTGGATGATATCACTGCCCAGAGAGGCCTTCCCTCCTTACCCTTGTTGGGCAGTTTGAGAGCGTCTGTACCTGGCTTGAGTTTAAAAGCCCAGTTTTGATAAAGCAGGACTGGGCTGACTGGGAGCTGCTCATTAGTGGCTATGTTTTGAGATAAGACAAACCATCTCAGGAAAAAGCTGGGCATAGGATTTAGTGATACAACTGTGCTATCCACAAGGTCTGTGATTGGTCATTCTACCCGTCACACCTGCCAATGGAGGCGTGACTAACCAATCAGGAAAGACCTCCCAACAGCAACATTATCATAGTTTCAGATATCATGTCCAGACATCCATCGACTGCCCGCATGCGCTCCCAGATGCAGCTGCCAGATAATTGTGGGTGGGTGGGGGGGGTATGTGGGAAGGGAGGGGGGGGGCGGTGATAAGCATCGCCATCCATCACGATGTGGACCTGCAAGATGGCAGACTTGTGTTTGGAGGAGAAAGGACAGCACGTCCCACACGTACACAATGGGGCAGCGGACAGAGCGAAAGGGAAGGGCAACAAAGAAAGAAAAGGAAGGTGGGCATCCATACCACACGACAGATAACCAAAGCAGTGTATTAACCATCAGGTATGTTTGACTGGAAAATGAATTCAACTTTTGGTGCTGGAAAATCGATGTGTGGGGCCAGCATTGCCGGTACCCTGTCCTGCAAATCTCCCGTAGGCTCTAGGAGTGCTGTATTGAATATCTGAATGACCTACCGGGCCTGTTTAAATGTCATTTATGTAATGCATCGGCCTACGTCGAGGTCCATTCCTGAAAGTGCTTACTGAGTCACAGGTCCACTGTGTGTGTGTGTGTGTGTGTATGTGTATAAAGACGGGTGCAGTGCTTCAGGTAAAGCGGGACGTTTTTGAAGCTCTGCCTTCTCAGGGTTCATTGCTTTGGGCCTCACTGCCGAGGGTTGGCCAATGATGCTTGCCATTGTGTTCCTGGATCTGATAGATCTCAACGGCTGTTATTCCATAGTTAGATGCATACTGGAGCAAGACAAGACCGGGCCACAGATTTTGGTACTTGGGGTAACCGTTGAGTATGTCTCAACCCTACATGTTATTTAAATATCACACCTCTGCATAACTCCACCCCCATCTCCATCTCAACCAATCAGCCTTTTTTTATCTCTTCTTTGGATAGCGGTTGGCAGCTGCTACTTGCTCCCACCCACCAATCACAGCAGCTTTTCAGTTGATTGGATGAGGAACTATGTAAGCCCACACCACCCTTCTTTCCTGATTAAAGATTCACCCCCCTTAGGTTCTTTATGCTCTTACAATCCATTTAAATGTCGTGCTCCTTCTATGGATGTGGATCTAGTTGACAGCATCTTTATTTTTCACTCTTGCTGTTTATAATAGATGCATTCTAATGTCATCATAGTCCCGAAACAGGTCTGTCTGATTCAGCCTCAATTTAATTTCCTAGCCCCTTTGTTGGAGGAGTGAAATCGGATTTTGAGCTGTTGTTCATCATGATGAATGAGGGGATCCGAGACCCTTTGTGCAGTCTCCAGAAACTGCTGCAGTACATGACAGCCATTAAGTTCCGAGGGAACGACTCAAAAAACCAAGCCTTGGATCTTTGAGTTTATCAAGGGGAACGAGACCATGGAGTGGGCTTTCATCTGACCTTCATCTTTGTCCATTTTAGCACTCCCAGGAACCTTTGGTGCAAGCAAGTCATTGTCCGGTGCTGCCCCCCCCTATCTGTCTGAGATAGCTGAGGCTGTTTGTCAGTTTATGGGGTTCAGGACAGACTCGCAAAACTGCAATGTCACCCCAGAGTAGGAAGTCACAGCCAGCAGCCTATGTGAAACGGCGTAATAACCTCACGACACGAATACTGCAGCACATAAGGCTTTCTGTGGATATTAGTTATGCTGAGGGTATAAATAGGAAATGATTTGATTCACCAAGGGAGGGGGTCCACCAGACCCAACTCTTCACTAGGCATTTTTTACCAGTTACCAGCCTCACTTTTACATGCCATTTACTTGTCTGTGTACACCTGCCTTCCTCCATTAAATATTCAAACTGGCATATATAAAGAAGAACGGGGAACTATTATGTGTCTGGTTGCAATTTCACATCCGCATTTCACATTCCCAGCAGTGCCCTGACATATGGCTACCCCCCCCCCCCCTTCTCTTTGCAATTTGCTCTTCAGCTCATAACTGAAATCATAAACCCTTCCTCTAAGCCCTGGCAGACAGAGTCAGAGGTAAGACGGCAGAATTTACCGAGTCAGATGGGGGCGGATTTAGAGAGGCAGGTGACGGTCTGAGAGCTGCATTCGTTTGGGGGCTGCGGAGTCAGGGCTCAGCTGTTTCCAAAGCCACCCCCCGTCCCAGTATTAATGTGGACAGCTAGACCCATTTACTGCCATGCAATTAAGTTAAACCCTGTCTGATTGGCTCATTGTATAAGCCCTTCTTCACTTAGTCACTCTGCTACCTTCTCCGCCTCTGCGCCTCTCAGAACCATGGGGGCGTCTGATGACACACACACACACACACACACAGACCTATAGTCATACCTTTGTGGGGACCGTCCATTCATTTCTATGGGTAAAACCCAAATCTCAACAATGACAACCTTACCCTGGTAGGACCCTACCCAACCCTAACCTTAATCATGAGTAACCAAATAAAATACAAATTCTTTGGTATTTTGGTTTTTTTGATTGCAGTCACAGATTTTTATTAAACTGAATTTCCCCTTGGGGGACTGAAATGGTGGCAGGTTTTTATCACATAGTGGGGGACATTTGGTCCCCACAAAACAATATAAACCTAATCCACACAAGAAAAAACACAGGCCTGGTTTCCTTCTTAAATTTCTACAGAGATGGGACTTTTGAACAATGTCCTCTGTGATAATAAAAGTATTCTGATTCCTCCTTCTTCTTCACAAACATTTCTGAGCATGCTCTGTTCTTTGCTGCTCCAGTGGCCTTGTGGGATAGTATAGAGTCCATCGGTTGCACACTTGGGAATTTTGCAGAATGTAGTATGTCATCCGACTACCGTTTATCTACTGTCCATACTGAGGATTCATACTGTATTTCACCTACTACATAGCAAATAAGTATGCAGTTTCAGGCTCCATCTCTGGTTTCCTGCCACAGGTCTGGAGCAGCATGGATGAACACTGCAAAGGATCTTCTCAGTTAGTTGAACAGTTCTCCATTCCAGCATGCTGTTTCCATGATAACTCATCGGTTTTCAGGTCATGAGATCTTGTTTGCACCATTCTTTACATTCACTCCGTGGATGTGCGGTTTGCTCTTATCAAACCTGCCGGATTTAGGTGTCCAGGTAGGATTATGGATTTTTCACGTTCTTGGATGCATCAGTCATTTTAAATGTGAAATTCCTGCTGCATTGTCCACCAGGAGCTCTGAAACATCAATGCAACAATGGCAACAGATTATGTTCCTGAGTCTCCCTTTCTGGTTTTCATATACCTGTAAGATGCAAGAGCACCTGAAACCCCGCCCCAAAGGATATCATTTTCGATTAGCTGGGGCTGCTGTTAGTTCATAGGTTTCAGATTTAACTACAGAGAAGATTTCTTGGTGGTGAGTTAGGAAAGCACAGTGTGGTTTTGACGTAAGTGTTTTTTCCAGCAAAATCCCAGTGCTGGTCTAAACAGTGTGAAGTGAAGCTGAATTACAGAATAGAGAACAACAGACATTGAACCTGCCCCCATGTTATCTGCTGTTCAGCCCTTCCTGGTTTCATAAACGCACTATTCACCACCTCTGTGTTGCAGGCTGGACAGAGACTCCATTACCTGTGGGTTTAAATCTACTTTGTGGGATGAGTCTGTCAGCTGTGGCGGCACTTTGCCAAGTTGCAGAAATGAAGATACACCCAATCACACTCCCGAGCCAGAGAACAAAACAATACTTTGTTACAAAATATCCCCAACAATGAAAACCCATCCATCCATCTCACATAACCAATCATCCAGCACATGGATGCAGCAATGCTGGGCCCTCTCCCGGGAAGCAAGGGACAGGACACCCTAGGCAGGATGTCAGTCCATAGCAGGGCACGCAAACACACACACACACACACACACACACACACGGCTGTATCATTGTGGGGACCATCCATTCATTTCCATGGGAAAAAGCCTAATCCCTATTACTCTCTAACCTTAACCATAAGTTACTTAAGTCACCACACAAAATACAAGACTTTTGGCATTTTTAGATTTGGTTTCAGTTTACGTGATTTTTATACAATTGCGTTTTCCCTTGTGGGGACCAAAAAAAAAATGTCCCCACAAGGTCAAAGTAAGGATTTTTTGTCACATTTAATATAACAGGTTTTTTCACATTTTTGTTGCATTTAACTCAGACACACAACTAACCAAACTTCATGCTTTTGGACTGCTGGAGAAAACTAGGGGTGAAAAAACTCCCTAAAGGTGTGTGGTGACAAGGATTCAAAGGCTTTATTGTCATTTATACAAGTACAATGCAATGCATCATCCTTCAGAGTTCACACAGTGATAGAGAGGAGAAGAGCACACACACACACACACACACACACACACAGGCACAGCACATTGCCACACCCACTACACAATGAACCACCTCTGGGATGAGAACCTGAGTGTAGACATGGTGGTGGGGGGGAATGATATCTTAGCACCACACTAATCCAAATGAACCAATGTGAGTTTTTTTCCCAGTGGCTGGAGTGTCAATCCTGCCCCCCCCCCCCAATTTTTCCCTGTAAGTTGGGGACCTGCTTGCAGGGCTGGATGTAGGTTAACATCATAGCCAGAGCAAAACTATTGCAGGTCAAGGGCCTTTCACAAGGACCCAATGGAGTAGATTCACTCCCAGCATTGATGTGACTTAAACCAGCAACCTTCTGATTGCTACCACAGAAGCCCAGCTACAGAGCCTCTACTCTAACCTGTTATATATAACAATAAATACCATCAAATAGCAAATAGTGAGGGCAAATACATGATTCAGAATATACATACAATACACAATTTAATTCCATATAGAAAATACATATATTATACAAGAACATACAATGTACTGTATACAGTGCTATCCAATGAAGCAATGATAAGCCAGGTCATGAAGCAACTTTAAATCCAAGCAGTTATAATGTAACGTTTGACATGCATGGACTGAAAATGTCATTTTGGGTGCTTTCATCACGTTCAGTTGTTTGTGTGATGTTTTCAATGGAGGCTACACGTGGAAAATACATGATTCGCATGTCAGGGAAGCAATTGTGGAGGAGACAGGCCTCCTCATCTGGCACCCTGCTGTGTCCACGCGACGTCCCCCACCCCCTTTCCTGTCTGTCAGCTTAAACTTTTTTTTGAAGTTTTGACAAATCTGACCTGCAGGGGGCGTGCCAGTGATACTAATGCTAATCACCCACATTAGACACACCCTGGAACTGCAGAGGCAGCTGCCTCCTTGTCTGCAGGTATTCCTCTTTTCATTGTCATCAGGAAAAATGGATCCGTTTGCTCAGCGGGCGGTAAGCACGGGCTTGACGTGTGTAAGGCGTGTAAAAGGCGTGAGAGAGACAGCTTACAGCGTGTGCCATGCTGGGGCTCCATGGCGACACCATTGCAATGGGGAGTGGGGGGGGGGGGCATATTTAGAGATAGTGGACTTTCTCCCGTCGACCTTTTAGGTGAGAAGATGAGAGTAAGGGTTCTGCTTCAAGGGTAAATCGTTATGGTTGATACTAACGTATTATTATGTTTGTCAATCAAGGAGTTGCCAGCGCCGACAAAAGTGTAATGCATGACCTTGTGAGGTGACCTGCCCATGTGATGAGGCTCAGGTCTTATTTAAATGATGTATTATTCAGCAGTGCTGTTAATTTGAGAGTCGAAATCATTGCTAAGTTTAGGGGTGTATACAAGGGCAGTGACAGAGGAGCACTGGCCACAGTGGAAAACTGATTGGCTTCTTCAGTGCCCCTTCCCCTGTCACTCAACGATTCGAAAAATATCATCGGCTAATGAAAAGGTTAGCCCCTTTGTATGACTTATAAGAAAAACCTAAAATCACCCTTTGTTCAGTGGGTGGCACTGCTGTCTCATGCCTCCAGTGTTGGGGGGGTTGTGGATGTGCATAGAGTTAGCAATTTCTGCCTGGGTTTATATTCATCGCCACTGGATGCTCAGCTTTTCCCCCATAATCCCGTGCAGTTTTCAGTGGATAGGTGTTTCTGAATTGCCCTTGGTGTGTGATTGCGTGTGCCTGCCTCTGTGACGACCCAGCACTCCAGTCCGTGGTGGCCCCTGCCTCACGCCCTGCGATTCACGATGTCCCCTGCCATGCGCCACGCGGTGCCTGGGACAGGCTCCAGGGCCCCTGCAGCCCTCTGCTGGATGAGCGTTTATCGGAAATGGAGGGACGATTGAATGGTATTAATGTGGGGAGATTAACGGCAGTTTGAATCAATGGACCGAAAATTGGCGTATATTTTTCCATCAGGCCTCTGGGAAGAGAAAAAAGAAAAAAAAGGAAACCGCTGTCGGAAAAGACGATCTTTTTTCCCTGCAGATGAAAAAAATGAAATGTAGCGTTTCAAAGACAGCGGAGGACGGGATGCCGGTCCACTACAAATGAGGACAGGGGCAGAGAGGCAGGCCACGAGGATGCTGCGTTTCTCACTCTCAAAATGCGCGATGGTCCAGTGGCAATGACATAAAATGTTAGAAGACACTTTCTGAACAAAGATAAAAACACACTCTGAAGGATCAATTCGCAGCTACATCTTTGGCTTCTTAAAGAATGGTCGCTTCGCCACTCAATCTTAAAACATTTTTAAAGCTCGCTGCCCAAGGCATTAATTCATCTCAGTGATAGCCTGATCCAACCAGGCCCTGATGGGCCCCACGTCCAACCTACCTTAACTGAAATGACCTCTTTCTTGGGGGGGGGGTAAAAGTATGAAGCACTAGTGTTTTTTTCCAGCGTCGCTGTTTAACGTCACACAGTTTTAAAAGCATTTTTTTTTAATTCACACTGATTGATTGCGTAGTTTCAGTACTGTTTAAACTCAGTTTAAAAAGTACTTCTTCAGTAAAAGACTGTTTTTAGTGACATTTTGTACTCTTGGTTGTATTTAAAATTTTCAATTGTTTTATAAGCGAGTGCATCTGACATGCTGTGAGCAACATCTGTAGATCAAAAAAAAAAACAGCATTTAAACAAAAATTGAATAAAATTGCGCTAAATTGTGTGAGATTATGCCAATTGTGGGCGATTTATATTTTTCACATCTCTGACAAAAACATCAATGGCTTGCATAACACCTACCTTTTAGCGAGAGCTGATTGCTGCAGTGCCGGGACAATGAGGCAGTTTAAACAGACATGCAGAAGTGATGAATTAAAAATGGCGCATAATTCAGGCTGTCACCTCGACCTTGACCTCCCCCTGCCCATTAACTCGCAGGCGCACGGCAACTGGCTGGGTCCATTAAAACCTCCAGCACCCGTTTCACCGGTCAGTCAATTCACAGTAGTCTGCACAATGTTGGCAAGACCACAAAAGCCAGGCACAAAGCTACCGTAATACTTTAGTGTGTGTGACAGAGAGAGAGAGAGAGAGGGGTCTGATTGTTTATGCTAAAAGTGGGTGCCCACAAACAAAATCAATCCATTCCTCCACCATAATCTCACCACCACAGTGAAGTTCTGTCATTGAGTCTCATTCCACAGTTTTGTAAGGAAGTTGGATGCATTTGTATCACCTGTATTACGTACAAACCTGTTTGCTACAGAACTGTTTCACCTGGTAGAATGGAAAGACCACACATATCTGTATATCCATCCATCCATCCATCCATCCATAACTGTTTATCTTATATGGGAGTACAGTGAGCCTACAACCTGTCCGAAGGTATTAGGTTAAGGGAATACCTTTGAAAGAATTCCTGGCCATTGAAGGGTGCCTAGTGTTACAGTATTGGCTGATGACGGTAACCATGACCACCAACAAATGACTGGATAAGTGAGAAAACACTCACTTCATAACATCGGAACATCTGATGACCTTCTGTGTTTGCAGGCTGTTCTCTCCCATCTGCCCAAATCCAGGGTGATCAGGCCCTCATTGGACGTGATGAAGTTCTGCTCAAAAAGAACTTTCTGGAGAAACCTGCCTGACGAAGGGATTTAACCTTCAAAAAAAGAAAGTGCTTTGCTCAGACTTCCCCCCTTCTCTCCTATATTTGCGAACAACTACGGTTTTGATCAAGGGTGTCGTGAGGGCATGGTTTGACAGGAGTATGAAAGCACACTAGAGGGAAAAAAATCAGTTGAATTTCCATAATGCGTTACGCGCAAAAGAATCCCCTCAGGTCCGACACAGGGAAGTGCGAATGCTACCGTAAGCTTAGGGTAAAATATGCTGACGTTACACCCATCCCACTCCCTCAAAAAAGGAGCTTAGAATCTCATCTGACTGCTGAAAAAAATACAATAACTGGGTTTAGTTGATAGAATCGAGGCTTAATTCAGTTCCTGAAGGACACCAGTCACTGGATCCTGGAACATGCAATGCCTGGGATTTTGCTCCGGTAGAAGAATGCTTAGAGACACGATTTACACCTTGCCTCGCAGGCCGGATTGCTTGCCATGCCAGGCATGACCTGGCCCATCTAGCCAAACTGGTTGCAATAATACCCCAGGCTTATATGGTGGTCCAGCACTGCCTGCCTGCTGTGAAGAGGTGAATAGAGAAACCATCTGTCTTGATTCAATCGCATCCCTGTCTCTCACCTCTGGAGAACGGGGGGCGCACTGCGACTCTGGGTGTCATTTTACCAGGGCCTGGGCCTGTGTAGGCTGTAGGGTTTAGTGGGGTCGCACAGAACTTTCCATCCTTCCTGCTTCCTGTCCTAATGCGCAACCTATGTGACCCTGTTGTCGTATTCACATTTGATTAATTATGCCCCTGGGGTCTTGCTGTGTCTCCCAGGAAATACACATAGTGTGTGGCTTAGCAAGTTAGGCCATTGAGAAAGTCTCCAGTTCAAATCCCGTCCATGCCAAAAATTGCCAGATTCTGTCGGGCCCTTGAGCAAGGCTGGATGGACCACTGACCCTGTGCTCAGACCCCAGGCTTTTTCTCTCATCTCTATATATGGTAAACATGGCAAACTGCATTCCAATGAACGTGTACAAATGGCAAATTAAACATTCATTTCAGGAATGTCTTTCACTGAACATCACGCAAATTGTTGATGAGCTGGTCCTCAAAACCCTAATAACATGGTTGATTAAGTTGAATTTACTCCCAATCATCACAGAATAACTTTCCCTAGAGACCCTTATGTCTCATCAAATAACCACAGAACACAGGCATATGGAAAAGGCACATTTAAAACAATATGGACAAATGGCAGGAAAAAAGGAAAACAATCATACCTGTAGCTCTGAAGAATCACAATTGTGTATCTCCTTGCCTGGTAATTGTCACTTGTTTCCAATCGCAATACTTCAAAATGGGAAGAGCTTAACAAGTAGCCTGACAGACACACGGTGACCTTGTTCCAGTGGCAGACACGCAGGCCATTATCCTGTTTCACTGTTACTCGGGTTTTCCAGAAAAGCGGACAGCGCGGAAAGCCTTAGAAACACAGTGAGGCTGGTGATCGATGGTGTGAATAGTACATTTAATCAGAAGATCAGGAGTCACAGAGATATAATGGCGAGGGGTAATTGATTATCTTGAATCAGGGGCTGGCAGCTGGAAGCAAAAGTCGGTAGGTGTGGAAAGGAGGGATGATCTTTTCACTCATTAAAGCCCAAACTTTACAGTTGTACTTTGTCAACAAGCAGATTTCTGTGCCTGAAGGTAATACCTGTCTCATATCTCAGTGCAGGTTTCTCCCAGTGTGGTATTTTTTGTGGCTGAGAGCTCAAAAACGAAACACATTGCTGATGCGGATGTGTTAATTCGGGATTTCACCAATCTGTCATCTCGATTCTGCAGTGTAGCTGACACTCGTAATAAAGCATAGGCGTCGGAAGCATTTTGAATGTGGGGGGGGGGGGTCCAAACAAATAATTATGAAATGTGAGGGGGCTATGTGGGGGTACCAACGTCATACAAGTGCTGGACAATTGTCCTCCCAAACCTCAAAGGCAGAGTGGGACCCCTAGCCTGCCTATGGTGTGTGAACGATGGACTGGCATCTGTACACCACCCCCCGACTTTGACGCCCTACAAGACAAACAGGACAACTGAGAGGAATCCTGGTGTGCCATCCTTGTGGCTGATATTGCTCTGATAGCACAATAATTTTATGTTAATGCTAATTGACAAAATTAGGCAGCTCCCCCCCCCCCTTCACAAAATTTACTGCTGGCAAACCTACCTCACCCCCCCACAGGAACTCTGACTCACTCTGACCCTGGCTGTCCTGTATAAATGGAGAGATTTGCCGGTGAAATGGAAATGCGTGATTATCATCCTGCCTCGTCGTTATGTGAAAAAAGGTCGTGGTAAAGGTGACCACCAGGTGGCGCAGTGTTTTGGACTCTTCACCCGACGGTGTCATTTCTCGTAACAAGCTGGTCAAACGTTATTGAAAGGGTGTAACAAAAGCTAGGACCTGCTTGAGAACTGCTGGAAATAGGACATTTTTTTCTCTCTCCACATCGTTACAGTTCTATCAATTTATACAGCTGGGTATTTTATTGGAGCAATTCATATTCTGCGCCTTACTCAAGGGTTAGTGAATCATGGCCCCCACTGGCACTGCTATAAAATTATGATCTAGATGCCGCGACTGGCAAGTTACAAGCTATGGATCTTGTAGGCAGCTTAATATACATACGGCTTTTGAATTAAAAATTATTTTTGATATCTCTCATTGATTTGGTTCACTTGTGGACCTCAAAATACATTTCAAAATAGTCATTCAATTTAATGTGGATAAAATCAGCAATTTGCTTATTTAATTATTCAAGGGCATTGAACCATCAAGCAATCTACTTAATAAAATAATTAATGATCGTAATTTGCACTGTATAATTAAAGGTCTAAAAAAACTTTTGTAAAAAGGTTTTTTTTTAATATAAAAGACAGACGCACGCACCCACCCCCATGTCAGGATGAATCATAGTCAGGAACCGTAATTAATTAAGCTCCAGGGCTGGGTTTCGGAAGCACTGAGCTAAGCGAATAGATGTTTTCAGTGGAGCAGTCCCAGGTCTGCCTTCAGGAGCGCTAATAAAAAGAGATTTCAGGAAATCTGCTGAAGACACAGTTATCGGGCCTGGTATTGTCAGGATGTCACTATCTATTTTCTGCTTCCACTCAGTACCTTGCATCGGGGGGTTGAATTTTGCTCGCGATATCAAAAACTCGCGCGCGTCACGCAGACGGGCAACCCACGACGCTGGGAGTGCAGAAGGACGCGGGCGGCAACGGTGCGAGTGCAGAAATCAAAAGCACCGCCGCAGAAAGAAAGATCCTGGTATAAGGTGCGCTTGTCAATGCGTTTAAGTCTCCAGGGGTTCCGCCAGTCTAATAGAATAGTTTAGAGCAGTGTTGTTGCATGAAAAGAGCACGGTTGGCCGGGTTGGGACCAGACATCTTTTTTTTTCAACGTGAAATTGATGTTATGCCACGCTCGGCTGATCGTGAAGATTAATTTTGTTTAGAATTGCTGTTTTAGTGGTCTTCACTCTGCGATGTCAGGATGAATTAATTTAAAATAAGTAACTTTTCAGATCCGATATACTGCCCATTATGTTTTAATTCAGGTGAAGTCGGCGTGGCGGTGAATGATGAAAGTCGGCGATTGCATCCCGGCCCTCTGTTTTGCACCCTGCTATTGACCGTGAGCGGAACACAAAGTACCGCAAACCCCGGAACGACCATGCAAAAGCGTGTAAAAGAAAGTCGTAAAGATTACGCAGGTTGTCCTGTGCTTTGGGGCAAGTCGTTCTGGGGGCTTGTGTTCTGGCTGCAGGGTAATTAAAGGAATGCTGTGGATTCAGTCCATCATGTTTGCACATTATTATCCTGGCTGTCCCAAGCCACCTTGTTATAGTGTGCATGATGGGCACTGTGCATGCCGTTACCTTTTTGCTCGTATTTTATCAATCGATACGGAATGGAAATAAGACACGAAACTGTATTTTCATGGTTTTTATTTCATTCTAGGGCAGATCAAAAGTTCTGTACTCCAAACAAAATTTAAAGTTGGTCAACTGGTTTAAAACGTAGCCTTCAGTAACTATATAATAATCAGGTGAACAGAGTCACTGGGTGCAAACAGCAAAAGGATTCATTGCATGTTTTCATAGATGGATTGGTGTTTTATAGTGAATTTTGATTCAAGCTACCATATAGCTTTCCAGAGTGTTTTGATTGTTCTCTAAACTGTAATTCTGAAAATGTCGACCGGTTTGCCTTAAATTAAGGAAGTGCAGCATGCCAGTGGTGATGGGTAAAACCTCATTAACCCAAGGCAACGGCTGAGGATTAAAATGGTCGGGCAATTTATACCTTCCACATTTACTGTCAGCTGCTGATAGGGCCGGCCTTGCTCTTGGTTAGCCCGGTGCTAAATGAGCGCTAGGGTGAAGAACCAAGGGCTTTCCCTCGCGTCTGTAAGGCCTTCCATTTCACGGGCAGAAGTGTGGACGTTCACACTTGACATCGCATTAGGCTCCGCGTTTTCTGTCATGGCTTGACTGACAGTTACAAGTAGCGGCCGTGACACTGAGGAACATTCCGGCTGATGGGCTGGTAGGCGCTAAAGAGATGGATTGGGAAGTCTACAAAATGAGAACTTCAGGATCCAGTGAGGTCCAACAAATGGCTAATGGATGTTCGCTTGCTCATGTGAGGCAGGATATTTCAAATTTAACTGCCACCTTCTTAATAATGAGTCACTCAGACTGACAGTTTTGCTACATACCTCGGTCCAAAGTACAGGCTACCACTAAGCTATGCTCATCGGACCACAGTTTAGATGAAGAAATCGTGTTATCACAAAATATATCTAGGCACAAGTGATGTTCAGAAAATTCTATTCCTTCTTTCTTACCGCTTAATTTATGTTACAGTCCTGCTGACCCAGTACAAGATATTGACTTACCACAGATTTGTGATTTAACTCACTCCATACTTCGACTTCCTTGTAAAATTAACTCAAGAAAAATAGTGTGGATTCGTTTTTCCCTATAAGGAGCATTTTGCTGCTGGCTTAGGATCATGTCTCAAAATTAATACCCCTGCTATCAACTGAGAGACAAATAAGTAAATAGACTATGATCCAGAGGACTGCAAGCTGGCGGGGGGGCGGGGGGGGGGGGGGGGGCGGGGGGGGGGGGGGGGGGGGGGGGGGGGCGGGGGGGGGGGGGGGGGGGGGGGGGGGGGG
>JAODJX010000065.1:5765653-5779876 GCA_026776945.1 Isichthys henryi | reverse complement strand
CAGTGTACTGCAAGCTCCCCCCCCCCCCCCCCCCCCCCCATAAGGGGCAGAGCCACTCCTTTGTTAAACAATACATGAGAAGCTGAACAGCAAAACAAAACGTGACTCTGAGTCGATTTCTAACCAGACCCCTAGATGTCTTGTAGTTCTGGAAATCGTAAGGGCAGAGAACACACACGTATGTGTGGGTACATGGGTACAGAAAGAACTGTTTTGCGCTGCTGAGACAAAAAAAAAAGACTCATGTTTTCCGTATTTGAGCCACTATAATCACCGACTCTTTAGTTTGGGCATGACATGTAGGAGAAAGGCTGCTCCAGACGGCTAGTCTGCCAACGTCTCTGCTTGAATAGCGTGCGATTAATGAGGCCGTTTGATGGAATCGGCTGTACGGTCTAAAATGTTCAAATGATCGCTTTTAGCAGATCCCGGACCTGATTTCCCCTTAAGGGTAAGGGGCTGCTCTGACTGGGGAATCGGCACGTCACCGGTTAAACTTTACAGCCAAAAATTTACACGCATTTCTCCTCTTCGGATTAATTTCCACTATTAAAGTGAAAGAATGAAATGACCTCTGAAAAGTGACTGGTGTGTCTGCTGTTTGTTTCCTTCAGCTTTCGTTTTGTACACTTTTTACGATTAAATTTGAGGCTGCGATGATTTCTGCTGAAGTGGTTAACTTAACATTTTTCGCTTGGATGATTCGACTAAATGGGCGATACAATGAGCTTAGCTGAGCTGGAATAGAAAGTATAGCCCCTTCCAATCAAATCGTTACCCCAGCATATTATACATGCATCAAATCCAAACATAAAAAATACTTCATAGTGCTTAAAGCCTAGTGAATAGAAGCCAGTTTTGCAGGCTTGACATCGCTGTACTCCAGGCCGATGTGTGCCACGTACATTGTCCCTGGAAACTGTAAATTGCTTCCTTGCCACTTTTATCCACCTCTGACTCCCGTTTAACGAGAAACCAGCTCCTTGCACAAAAGCAGAGCAGTGGAGGCTCCCTGCCCCAGGGGAGCAGCGCTGACAGGGCCGTAGTGAATCCATGGGATGGCCCAGAGGGACACACGCCGTCTCCCTCCAGCACAGTACTATCAGCAAAGCGTCCTGGCCACAAACAGCGGAAGGGAGGGGCAGTTCATCACCAGAGTCGTACCGGGGTATAAAGAGTGGGCTGGACGGCAGAGGAAGCAAATGAGATAGAACAAATGGATTAATTATGGGATGTCTGCGTTGCAAGAATATTCACGATCCACTCGCCCTCCCCTAAATGAACACCATTACAAAGGCAATTATAGGACCTGCTTTTATTTTGCTTCTGAGACAGGCACACACGTTCACAAGTCTCCTGGCACCTCCTATAGGATGGCCGTGGAGCATTTCCACACAGCGCCCCCTGTAGGAAACACTGCTCCATCTCACCTTTTGAATAAAGACACGAAGCAGCCCACTGGAGGTCCACGGGAAACAACAAGAAATAAAAGGTGTAAACTTACAGTCCATGTAATTTTTCTTGTTTAACCTCAGTATACATTGATATGATTGCTTTAGAGCTAACGGAATTAGCACGGTACAGTAGTGTGCAACATATTCACTCTGCAGCTGGCGAAATACTGCACATTAAATAAGTCATTAACAAACTGCAGCTATTTGTTCATCCAGTCTCATATTCTCAGAGCAGCAGCTCATTGGATAGTTCTTCGCCTGACTATAGCATTTGACACTTTTTTTTCCACCCCCAAAAGGAAAGTATTAAATCTCACGTACATATATAATATCCACAGTTAGGTCTAAAGATTCACTACAGCCTTTTTTTTTTTTAGTGCATTTAACAGGCAATACGTGTGGAAAAAGCTGGCGGAAGCTTTGAGGACACAGGACAACAGCCAAAACAAGCAGCGTATTCGGTCTAAGAAAGGTCACCTTAGTCCACACTTCAGCAAGGAGGAATGGGCCCGTAGGCTCGAAGGTCAAGGATGGCCATGGAGCTGAAGATCAGCCTTCGCCGTGGCTGCGGCGGCTTCAAAATAATGCTTAACACGCCTGGTTCAAGCAGGCTTTCACCGTTACAGTGCAATTTTCTAGCCCATGGAAGCTTCGAATTTATAGGTGCCCTATTCCTATTTAAGGATATACAACACAGAATGTTCCAGAAACCTGCTCTTCAGTTCATGAGAACTGACTCAACCCATGTCCCATTTTTATCCTTCCTAGTTTTCCCCATTACGCCCCAAAAAATGAGATATTGAACAACTTTGGGACAAAAATGCCCTATATCTTCCATTTAACAGACTATATATAGCTATAGTTTTAATGCTTTAAGTATCCCATTTATAGACGGGCAGATGTTTCAAGCCATGCTTTGTGATTTATTTATTATTTTTTTTTTTTTTACTAAAACATGTAATTCTTAAAGACTATGGATCGTTATAAATATGCCATAAATATGTCAGATCATTAGTTAAATGAAACACAGAGGGGCACTCTCAGATTAACATTAAATATACACACCTACAAATAGGTCTCGATGGACCTGAGCTAATTGTGTCGCTACTTAAAGTTCTTCTGGAGTGAGAATGGCCTTCATCACTCCCTAAATGTTAGTACCTCATAACATTGTCCTTATAAATAGACAGCAAAAGTTGATTTGGTAGAGAAGCATCTAATTAGTGTGTAATATGACACATGTTGAGCCTGAAACATCTAGGACAACGAAAGGATGCCCCAGAGGTCACTTGTGTATTTTGACCTCCAGGACACTTGGGGGCACTCTCACCTTTTCACTAGACCAGTTCTGCGTGATATTGCTAAGACGCATTTTCATTTAAACACCTCAGGTGTCAAAGGTAGAGACTGAACTGAGAAGAAGGGAATTGAATGGAGGAGTTTCATAGTTTATATACGAGTGAAGTGGTAAGATAATTTGTTTTTTGAATGTGTTTCAGTGTTTTTGTCTGACATAACTGTACTATTTGTTTGCCATCGGACTTATGAACTCACCAGTGACTGTTCATCCACTCCAGGGCCAACACTCATACTTAGGACTCACACACTTATACGTAAAGATTCCCAGGGCTGTGGTGTATCCTTGCGTTTAGTGTTACATGTTTGGAGAACCTGTATATATAGCTACCACTGACTTACGCCCACCAAGGCCCACATGTGTCACAGGTGCACGGAAAACTGAGCAATGCACAGCGCGGTAATGAGGATCGTTTCTCCATGCTCGGTTTGATAGACATGGTAAAAACGGAAGTGTGACGGCGGTTGTGCACTAAACAGGATCAGGTGAGCAGGAACACAGCTCTGGAGCAGCACCGAAACCGAATGGAGAACAGCAGAGACTCAGGCATAAAAGATGAGTTCTGGGATCTGTCCGCCTTGCACGCCCGTCCCATTGGTGCTCTCCGAGGAACACTGGAACTGGAAGGTCACCTTCCCACACTGGACTTCCGTCATACCCTCCTGACCGAAATAGCTAAGCTCATTGCCGTCCAGGATGACACTGGCTGTGTAGAACGTGTCTGGCTCAATCTGCACCGGATACTCAAACCACACAGGGAAGGTATTGCTGGAGCCGTCTGAGAAATACTTGCTCAGGTTCTGACCCAGTACAACTCCCTGGCGCTTCAATTCGATCTTGGCACTATACTCCGCTGACCCGCAGCTGGAGCCGTAGAGGCCGAAGCCAGCGATGAAGATGCGCTTGTCGACTGCAAACTGGATGCTGTCGCAGCGTCCCCGGTAACGCCATTGATTGCTCCGATAGGCACATGACTGGAACCGGTGGCAGCGTTGAGGCACCAGACCCGTCCTGGGCTGGCTGACAAACTCTAGGTCTGGCTTCTTGGCTGCCGTGTACCAAAGGAAAATGTCATTGGTCTCAGTGAGGGTGAGCACGCCAGACTGGGCGGCACCATTGGCAAAGTCGTCCAGGGCCATGGTGGGAATGCGAATCAGGTAGACGGCCTTGCCCAGGACCTTGCGTTTGTTGTCGATGGAGAGTGCCAGCTCCTGCCGTTGGCATTCAGCCTCGGCCCAATTCATTGCCGCCTCAAATACCACCATCTCCTTGGCGTTGAGGGTCTCCCGCTTGAGGATGCTCTCCAGCGTCTTGCAGTCAATGTCGCAGAAGCCCTCGGACCTGAGTGCCAGCTCGGCTTGTGCGTCGATGACTTCCCAACAGCGTTGCGTCAGGTCAGGCTCCTCGAACAGGCAGCTCTGCGACAGCAGCACACACGCGTTCTTGGCGCTCAGGCTAGTCTCCAGGAAGTTGACGCAAGCCCGCGCCAAGTGGGGCACAATGTATTTCTTAGCCGCATACAGGGTGGCCAGGACTGTGTCGGCACTCAGGTCGATCTCGTCGCAGTAGATGTACCTACGGAAGAGGAACACAGACCACAAACAGGCTCGGTCATCTAACATCCCCCATACCAATGACTTTCTCAGCTACCTAAATCTCAATACATATTTTAGCCCTCGTAAGTTTGCCTCAATTTCATCCCTGGGAGTTATGAGAAAACAAAGACATACTAAACAGCTCTTCTTGTGCTTATTTAAACAGTTAAAGCTGAGGGAAAAAAAATACATATTAAAGCAGAGCATTAAACTGGCTGTAAAAGTTAAACAAAAATTATTATTCTAAAAATTACAGATATTATTTATTTTATGTAAATAAATATTTTTTTCGATTACCATATGAATATGCTAATCTTCTGAAAGGTTACAACATGCAAACCTCTTTGGCGACCTCTGGAACAGGATCACGAGATGCCATTTCGGGATGAATTACTCAGTGTAAGCACAAGTACGACCCTCCCCAGGCACATTATTTAGCAGAGAGGGGGCTTCAACCCACAAGCACACGGGACTGGGACCTCTTTGACCGCCACCGTTACCCGCTTTCCGTCTTTGTCTCCGCGTCATCATGCACGGTGCGTCCGACATCCCGGATTCCGGACAAAAATGGGGGGAAAAAAAATCCCAAAGTGGTTTTCACAGCGGAACAGAGAGCCCTCTGTTTGTTAACTCTGAGTGCGCTCACATGTTCCTCCCACTCACTGGCTCTTGTTTCCACAAAGACCATGGGAAACCAGAAGAGCTTCAAAGCTGCCCCCACCCATCACCACTAAAGGGCATGGGGCTCTTAGAAAGGCTCCTGAGCTCTCACGACAAAGAAGGCTCTCAAAAATAATAATGATAATAATAATAAATGGGAAAAATGAATAATTTTCCCCACGCGCATCAGAAAAGTGCCATGTTTTATTTTCCTCACATAATGGGGATGCATAAATTCTTGAAAGGCCTGAATTCTGATAGGTGCCATGTAGTACATTTTCAGACTGAACTGACGTGGCAATTTGGGGAAAAAACATACTAACTATAACAACATTAACTATAGGGTGGAAATTGATAGCAGTATTTTCCAGAAAAGGTATTACTCAGCTGGATAGTACAGTGGATTTAAAAGATCCACCTCAGTTCATGATGCATTTAGACAACAATGAAATAAAATGCAGGCAGAAGGTAAGAGTCAGATATTGTTTGGGGGGGGGGTTAAATGAGAGCTTTACTTCAGCAAGGCGAGAAAGGCAGCCGGCTCCACGTCGGGGATGCGGATCTCATCGTCGCCCTCGGCCAGCTCCCCGTAAAACATGGCATGGAACACGGAGCTACCCACGGCCAGAACGTACTGCGTGGGAGACAGAGAGAGAGAGAGAGAGAGGATAAGAGAGGGTAACTGCTAATGAGTGGGTCACATGACAGAGGAGGGTATCGACTTCTTTTTTTTAAGCCCTGTCGTTTTAATGCATGCAGCAGTCACATGGTCACTTGCATGAAGACGTGGCAGTGGAACATTTACAATAAACTCCCCCCAATCACAACCCCCGCAAAACCAAAGGCACCATTATCCACGCTCACACACTCATGAGCGCCTCCTACTGTCTGCGCCCTGAAAGTCTTTTCCTTTCTTCCCTACCCCTTTCACACAGCCCTGGTCATGAATCTCACTGATTCTGCACAGTCGCTCATTTCTAGCTTCTCTCCCCCAGTCCACAGCTTCCCCATATTGCTGGTTTTCACTCTTCTATCACCACACTGCACACGCACACAGTCCATTGCTACACTTTTCTGGGGAGAGGGGATGGGGGGGGGGGTGCAGCTCAGCACAGAGGGTGAGGCTGGATGCAGAACTGGTGACCATATTTGCAGAAGATGTTTAAACTGTTTTGCTAAGCAGTCGAGGCTATATCAGGTCTCTGTGTTTAGCTGCCATGGATCTGACCTAAATCCGGTGTTTCCTCCTGCGGTTTTACTAAATCTGGTCGTTACGTCCATCCCACTTCCAAAGGCACCGCCAGAGCGCACCTAGTGCACGCACAGCTGGTATAATTATTGTTGTAACCGTTGCCCAGGGGAACGAGGAGCTGAGGCTGTTTCCGGGTGTCACGGTTTAGCTAGACTGAAATAGCAATAAAAATACATTTTAAAAAACTTGGTCAAAGATTATTTTTTTTCCCCCCGACAGTCTTCAGCTTGCGTCTGAAACTGAAAAGAGCAGATTAGTGATTGCGATGAGAAGTTCAGCTTTTTCATTGACTCCGTCTTTGAACATTCATAAAGATGGCAGGTCTTCAAGGTGATACGGTGACTGAGACAAACTCAAGATGCATATTTATTTAGCAAATGCTCTCATCCAAGGCGACATGTGGAGAGATTGGGGTCAGACGGTACCAGGGATGACTGGAGGGGGGGGGTTAAGGGCTCTGCTTTGGGACCCAGATCACTCAGCTGACCTGGGCATTTATACTGACGACCTTCTGATGACTGACAGATTGTCCTAACCGGCTGAGGCACAAACTGCGCCACCAGTAAGAGCAGCGCGAACCCGAACAGCCAAAAATAAAAATATTAAAACAGCAAACAGGATGCAAGGTGAGTCAGCTGCTGAAGTACTTTGCTTTTAGGGGGGGGGAGATTTTTTTCATTCTCTGCATTGCATGCACAATAAGTCCCAAATGCTGCGGTCTGCTCCATATCACAAAACTGCAACAGAAAATAAGCTGCAAATAAAAGCACGTTCGCTTCTGAATGCCGGTCAAAAATTAGGAAGGTCCCATCCACGGAAGCATCTCCGCATCTGTGCCTTAAAATTTAAACTAACGTTTTCCGGAAGTGCACTGAGTGGGATTCCGTCCATGGGGTAGCATTCCGAACCAGGGATGAGTATCAGCGGATATCAATCACCAGGTGAGAGGCACATTCCCCGCCACAGGTTCCAGTCTGCAGCGCTGGTGGTGAGCAAGTTATGGCAGATTGGATAGGAATTGAACTCCCCTGCTGTGCATGGGTTCAGCCTTAAATTTGACGTTATCTTTTTTAGAGCAAAGCTTATTAATCACTCGTCATGCTCACAGGGATCCCTACAATCCCTTCATGAGTTCATACCAAAGCATAGGTATGACAAACATAAGGGGATTCTGTACCGCTGCCGACCAGTAGATGGCAGAGTAGTTAAGGGTAACCGTTAATAACCGTATAAAACACACCGTTAAGGGCTTCGACCCCCCCACCCATTCATCCCCAAGCTCCGTTTCCTCGCATAACTGAGCAAAACTGCCACAAGATGAAAATGTGCAGGATTTGATTAGCATTACGAGCTGTAATGAGGCAGATAATTTATACAGCAATGCACGGGGCACCCAGCAATGAGATATTTATTCTGACCCCCCCACCTATAAACGTGATCCATCTCCGTCTCTACTCACCCTGTGCCCAGGCAGTCTCTGCGTACCCCCCGTGGGGCCCACCACGAAGTGCACGTCTGCCATCAGCTCGTTGTTGAACATCACGGCGTTCCTGCAAACCAAGGGCAAACAGGCGAATCAGGTCCGGTGGCTGGGGGGCAACGCGTTCCGGCCCCTTCTGAATGTGCTGGAGGGTGTTCAGTGGTTCCTCAAACATCACAACATCCCTGGCACAGATCGAAACGTCCACATGCCCAGGAAGCCTGCAAATCTGCGTGGGTGCCATGGCAAATAAACTTCTAAATCAGAAATGAAAATATTTGTAATTTTCCCCCTCTTGTACAAACTGTAATTCAAGTTTTTCTCCCACTCAAATTTAAAATACAGGTTTCTTTGACAAAATCAAGGGCAATCAGGGTTTGAAAGTAGCGCACCTTTGGCCTGTTGCCAAACATCGGACAAACAGTAATAGCCCTCGAATGGATCCTTGATTAACTTTCAACTTTCCTTCCCTTCTTCACTGTCTGTCCCCCCCCCCCCCCCCGCAAGCTAAAACCCTGGATCTCAATAGTAGAAGGAAATGTTGCATCTGAAATGCGACTGCTATTAGACTGCGGGACAGTCTCGAGGATGGTAAACAAGTGGCCACAGTGTGAGGGGCCTCTCGGTAAACACACCCGCTGTGACAGGAAAGGGCTTTCCCCTCGCCTCGTGTCCCCTGCACCGTGGAGCCCCCTTCCGCATCCCTTGCGATGCTGCAACGTGTCATCGGGTGTCTGCTCTCCCCGCCCCCACAGCACTGCAATTTGCAGGACGCCGGGGGCAGCATATGCAGGACCGTCCCCGGTGCAGAAATGTCCCGTCTGCCGGACACCCACTGGGAAGCATGTCCCTCCCCCACCCTGCCTAAAAGCAGAACAGCATCCTTCAAAGCTGCAGCATCCTGTGCTATCAAGCCAAGACGAACGCATGTGAGCGTTTCTGAGCCCAGATCCTGGTGCATCATCCTCCTGAAGGTCAACAGCAGGAAAAGCGCATGTTCCCCCAAAACGACGCCACCGCGCCAAAACGTGGCCATCTGCTCGGGCACTGCGCGCACTTTAGCCGTTCTCAAACTTTGCGGGAGGTTCTGGGTGACCACTCCCCCCCGCAAGTCCCCGGACCTGCGCGGGTTCGAGCCCCGTCCTCGCCTTGACCTACCTCTCCCTTATGGTTGAGTAGAGTCCCTGCCAGTTGCAGCTCTGAATCGTGTTGTTGTTGTTCAGATTCTGCTGCTGATACTGCTGGACAGTGGTGCCCGAGGTCGCCTTTTTGGCAGGGAAGATCTCTGCTGCCATCTTCTTCTTCTTTTTGGTTTTTAGGGTGATGATCTCATAACAGACTGGGGGCAACTTGGAGTTTGTGGGGCTGCCCTTTTTGGCCCCTTTGCTCGACCTACTCTTCACCGACTCTGGAAGCATCAAGAAAAAAGTCAGACATTTCATGTTCCTTCCTTTAGCATCGACCATGAGTCTTGTTTACCTGCCGAGCAGTGGAGGGACGTGCAGAGAGGGCATTTAAAAAAGGCAAGAGAGAAGGGAGGGGGGACAGAGGCATGAAGAACTCTCGGAAGGTCTAACAGGGCAGCAGAAGGGAGCAGAGCCGAGCGTGGGGGTCAAATCCTCTTTGGTGTCACCTTTTCCAATGCAAATTGGCTTCTGTACCCCCACCTTTCCTTCCTCCAGCCAGCAGAATGCCTGGCGTCCGGGAAAAAAAACCCTTTACTCTTATTTAAGTTTTATCCGGAGCAGCAGAGTCCCACCAACTCCCCATTATCATCAGTTGTAGAAATGAATCGATGGCCCTCTCCGTCTTCGGCTTCCCCCTCCCCTCCGCCTGTCCGGGCTGCCTGTCCTCTCCCCCACTCGCTGACAGACTGGAGATTTAGTGCCGCTGCAGTGGGGCTGGCTCGCCTCACTTCAGTGCAAGCTCACGGCTCCCTGGGATCCCTGCCGGAGACGCCTGCCACGCCAGTCTGCACTCAGGCTGTTTTGCTGACTACAGGAGTTGAATGGATGAGCGGAGTACAAATTGTAACCTCCCCCTGCAGACGGAGCCAGGCAGCCTCCGATGCAGAGCCAATCAGAGTGTGCGGGGCCTCTGATTGGCTGCAGTGCTGCAGCGCAACACCTACTAGAATATGCAAACCCAGTCAATTAAAGTAACAGCATCAACACCTTACATTTAACTGTAATTGACTAGAACCTCTTTTCCAGTATAGCACAGACTAATCTACATTTAATAACAAATACACACACACAGGCACACGCAAATCAATGCTCACATTAAGCTTTTTTTTTTTTACAGGCAAATTGCATAAAAATATAATAATAATAATAAAAATAAGTGTCAGAAAATATACTCTACAATTATTACATCCTAATAAGATGACGTTAATATTACAGTTTACCACGCATCTGCTCTATTTATGGGTCTCATTACTGGGAAAACGTCCCCCGTATCATATTATTTAACGGCAATCATTACAAATAACGATTCGCCTTAAAAATAAGCTGCTTTATGCGTTTTATTTCCACATAGTATTACTGATCCCTCGTATGCTCACAAACATGCCTTTTGTCATCATCTACTGTTTGAATGTAATTAAATTTTGAATTAATGAAATGCTGTCTACAGGTTGCCGGAGTACTTGGTGACGCTAATGAAAAGCACACAAGCGGCCCTGTGGACGGGAGACAGCAGTTCATACAGCCTCCACTCGGCTCAACAGCCCCGCAAAATTCTCCCCAAGAAAATGTATTCACAGCGTGGGAGAGCAATGACGACGGCCCACTCGCCAAATGGGAAATAAAACCACGCCGGAATTATGTATGCAAAATGATCCATACATATACACCGATATCCAGAACGACATTTATCTTCCACCATATAAGACCAACTTCCAGATATTAAGCTGAAAATAATATGAATACAAACATGCCACATTACTTCTGACTTCAAAATTGATGTCTGCATTTTAAAGTGTTTAAATGAACTACATATAACTTCGTTAACATTAAGGTTCCATGCTGCTTTATTTTAAAGGGTAAGTTATGTATACTGAAAGCATTTTTTTCACCTGATTCTATTTCGAAAAGGGGGGGGGGGTCTTTCTCTATTTGTCTTGTCTTTCTCCAAACTGCTCATATACCATACATCGTCACTGTTAAAGGTTGAGTAAGCATTGCTTTAGGGCATATTCGTCATTCTCGCAGTTAAACACATAAGTGGTCGTGTATTGGAGAAAACGATCGCGACAGAACACACCAGTATATGCTGAAATAGCCCTTTCTGCGCTTAGTATTTTATACTTAATCCATCCCAGCAGTTAAAATCGGATCGCAGCCTTGGCTGGTTTAAAGCAGCAAGTTACCTGCGTTTACATAACACGCAGCTGCGTAGGTTTACAAAACGATCGGTATATTTCTGCAAAAAGAGTTAACGAGGAGGATGAATATACAAGGGAAACGAGTAACAGTGATCAATTACAGATACTGCTGGGGTAAGAAAACTGATTACACGATAAACGTTTACATGTAGTTGTGCATACATACGAAATGACGCATCTAATAAGGACCCAGTTATTCACCGATTAATTTCAATGACATAGGAAAACGGAGAATAGTGAGAACAAGTGAGAACCCAGCGACTACAGGAGGGAAGTCCATAGTATGACGTTCGTCTACATTTACAAATACCCACTGAATCGTTTAGTTTGTGAATGTTATCCCGTTAAAATATCCCATATGGACTATACTTATTTCATGTGAGGATTTTTTTCCCCCAAACAAAATCTGAATGGTAAACACCGCGTTGAAAATTACAGCTATGCAAAATTAGGAAAATTAGGCTATGCAGTAGGCATTCCCTGACCTTAAATTTTAATCTAAATGCAGAAGAGCGACACATGCACCTTAAACAATGCAAACACGGTAAACCATCAAACACCGGTCCGATAATGTATTACAGGATGTAAGCGTTTTCTTAAGGACAGACGTACCGGCAGCATATCATTTAAATGGAAAATAGTATCAAAGGACAGTTTTGTTTAACAAAATGCAAATGAGTCCAAAATCAAGCCAGTAAAAACAGAATTGATTTTTGTATTTCTTCACGGCAAATAGTAAATAGGACGACTTAACCCAAATATGTTTCCAGGAGCGACGAACAAAGTTGGTGGTTAAGTTTATTAAAAAGCAGGAGCGCCAAACGCTCCTTTAAGAAATGCGCGTTAATTATGACGCAGTTCAATGGACTTTCTTCTCCTGCACAAGACGGATTACCCCTCTTGAATATTAGCAAAATCATATTATACGAATAATGAAACAGCAGGATTATATAAACCTTACACGTAGATGCATGTTTTACATTGGGGATGACGTATTATACTTTAATACTGTTTAATTTAAATAACGGCGTTTTAAAACAATTTGGACTAGTTAAATATGTAGTATTTCGTAAATTGACATGCGAAGCAAAAGTTCACAAATACAGAAGCATTACTGTTATCCACCGAGCCGCGAAATTTTATCCAGTGAGTATTACGCGTATATCCCCGAGTTTCTGCAGGAACCCCCCGACATCCATTACTGCAATTAATGGCACCACGTGGGACCTGCCGCGGCTTCAGGATCTGGACGCTCACAGCCGCCATAATTACCCTGTATTTTGTTTTGACTTTCACTGTTGTCCGTCCATGACCATACAGAACGCGCCATCCACTGAAACCGTTTAATAAGTCATTTCAATATATTGAAGACAATAAATCAAATGCATGGTAATACTAGCCACTGCTAAAAACTCCCTTTTGTTACATACTCAAATTACATTTATTGCCGCTGCTGGTCCCTACCATTCCATTCGAAACTAACTGGAAGCAGCAGAAAATGGTTTGAGACAGGATCTAAAAGCCAAAATACATAAATGTATAGACCCAAACACAAACGCGTGGCCAGTTTTGGTTTTATTATACTGTAAATTGTTATTAACGTGGTCTTACGAAAACTTAACTCCCCAACCAAGCTGTCAGCAGTAGCTTACAGGAAATATCTGTTGGGCATTCGTTTCCACGAAACAGATGGTGAAGGATCAGCCTCTGCTTCCAAACAGTGTGGACCAAGGACACGGCGCCACACGTTTGTGATTTATTGCCGCAAAGACAAGCGAGCCAAACCCCGGCGATGACATTGGCTCCTTTTCGCTCACTGTGAGATTTGGAGCTGGATGTCGCATCGCTTTGAGGTTGAAGATCTGTTTTGCAGATTTGACCATCAGCTCTGCCTCAGAGGGCATCACTGGTGTTCCACGAGTCTTTGTGGATTATGACAGCTCCACGTACGTCTTCAGCATTCCGGGTTTTTCTACACTCTAATAGTAATGAGTATGTTTACTTCTTATTTCAGCCTGAATCCATTAGAGGGGTAGACCCACACAAGACCTGTGAAATGTCAAAAGCAAGTGCCTGTAGGGGCCAGAGAATGAGAGATGACAGGCAGGTGATAAGTCTACTCGGTGCCACTGAGCGACAAGCGTGCCAGCAGATTGGTTTGGCCCAGCCGCACCCCACTGGATAAGATCAGTGCTGCGTTTTTGACAGTGCTTTGGCAGACAGGAGTCACGCGAGGACTGGCGTGCAGGAATCCGAAAGGTGCTGTCACTGTTCCTGGGCTCGTAAAGCTCTTTACACATCAAGCCGACGAGGGAAGAATGAGCACCAAGCAATGCTAGGGGTGACGGTTGTCATACAGCCCGATCAGAGAGCGCCGTTTCACCAATTAGCTTCGACATCGATCCAGCAAGCTCAGTTGGCCAAAATGGTGCCAACGAGGACCAACTGTGTCAGACTGTGTCGCCCGACAGCTTCCGGAGGGGCCGAAAATCGACTTGGTATGTTCTAGGCTTATGCAAAAAGCCATAGTGTTCAAAGTGGCAGTAAAGCGTGTCCTCAATGGGCTGTTTTTGAGTCTTTCTGCTCCTTTATAACGGAAGGACACTCCCCTGCAGATTCTGGCTCACTTCGCATTTCACCTCCTCCTTGTTCTTCTGTGCACTGGTTTTCGAGTCAAAACACACTGGAGTTTAAGCCTGGGATTTTGCAGAATGCGGGGACAGAGAAGGAACCCTGAGTTATGCATGTAAGAGAGCCATGCTGTACATATTTGCTGTAATGTCTTAAAATATACATACTGTGCATAATGTAAACCTTCACAAATAGCACTGGAGAGCTAAGAATACTGTTGCATACTGGTTTGTTAAAAATCTGTGCTGATTCTCTTTTGAAAAGGTATTAAGAGCTTCATAAAAGACCCATGAGTTTTTTTTTTTTTTTTTTGGTGGGGGGGGGGGGGCGGTGGCATTGCAATTATATATTATTTGAAAGTTTTCTAGTAACCATAAATGAAGTTTTTCGAGTTTCGCCATTTAGTGGT
>JAODJX010000065.1:5717502-5735965 GCA_026776945.1 Isichthys henryi | reverse complement strand
CCCCCCGCCCCCCCGCCCGCCCCGCCGCGCCGGCGGGCGCCCCCCCCCCCCCCCCCGCCGGCGCGCGCCCCCGCGCGGCCGCGCTCGCGGCCCCGCCCCCGCCCCCGCCCCCCCCCCCCCCCCCCCCCCCCCCCCCCCCCTTAACAGCTCACCTCAAGACAGCTGAAGAATGAAAGGGAGCGAAGGGAGAACAGTCCAGAAAGTTCTTTTCAAGTGGTGTCCCACAGCCCCCATGAATTAAAGGTCCAGAGAAACACCACACCGCGCTCTGCCATCGATTGCATTGCACATGCTCCGCAGTCCTGAGGAATTTTGGCAATTATGAAATATTTTCTTATTTCCTGTAATCAGGCTCAGGAAGTGCTGCAGGTACATACATGTAGTCCTTCAATGCCCAGGCTACCCCCCACACCCCACAGCCCACCCCCCCACACCCCAAACATCTGGACCTGGTACATATGTCATGCTTAGAGGCTTAGCGTGTTTCCACCCTCACAAAGCTGCCTTATAGCATTACAGCTTCAGCATAATTACTGGTACTTCTACATTCCCCCATGCTGTTACATCCACTCAGGCGGGTTCGACGTAGATATTAATGGGGGCCAGATATCTATGTCCATAGGACATGTCTACTTTAGGCCATAGGCTTCCCATTACAGAAACACATCAGATCTACATTTTCCACTAAAACCTTCAATGACGGAGCAAGTGTAAGAGATGTAGATGACCTCCATGTGCAAGCCACAACGCTGTCACCCTCCCAAACAGTACAGATCACTCTCCTCACGCATGTCCTAGAATGGACAGGATCGTCCTGTGATTTTGCAGTGACTGCACAAGATGCAGATCATACATGTCTACTGCCTGACTCTCCTGCTAAATCTCGACAGCTAAATTGCTGCAGCAGGAAGCATTTAAGGCCCAATATCCATAATATGACTCTCATTTGAGGAACTATAGGTATGGAGGAAGCCTGCTGGTGTGGATAGACACAGGATAAGAATGGTGCTGGATATCGCAATGTACCTCCAATACGGATGAGCAGCAGGGGGCGTCGTGGTTAAGTGTAACCACTGATGACCTTGTTTCACTAAACAGTCTCCCGAAAATACCCAGCAGGATGTTCACCTACCTTGTGAACGGAGTTTCCTGAGGTAGGCTCCAGGCTACCAAGTCTGGAATCCAACATTAAATAAGAAGATGGATGGATGACCAAGAGTGAGGGAAGAAGGGAGTAACACGGACGCTGTTCCGTTCTGTTGTGGTGAAGAGGGAGCTGAGCTGGTAGGCGAACCTCTCCATTTACCAGTTGATCTACATTCCTACCCTCACCTATGGTCATGAACTTTGGGTAATGGCCAAAAGAATGAGATCACGGGTACAAAAAACAGAAGTGAGTTTCTTCCGCAGGGTGTCTGGGCTCAGCCTTAGAGATAGGGTGAGGAGTTCGGACATTCGGGAGGGGTTCAAGGTAGAGCTGCTGCTCCTCCACATCGAAAGGAGCCAGTTGAGGTGGTTTGGGCATCTATCTAGGGTGCCTCCTGGATGACTCCCTGGGGAGGTGTTTGGGGCACGTCCAACCGGGAGGAGACCCCAGGGCAGACCCAGGACGCACTGGAGAGATTATATCTCTCGGCTGGCCTGGGAATGCCTTGGTATTCCCTGGACGAACTGGAGGAGGTGGCTGGGGAGAGGGAAGTCTGGGCATCCCTGCTTAGACTGCTGCCCACCCAACCTGACCCCGGATAAGTGGCAGAAAATGGATGGATTCAGGGTAGCACCTGATGTCAAGTATAGGGCACCACATTTCCAGTCCCAGTCATGATTCATCCTTCTCTGCACACAGAACAGCTTTCCTTCCTCAAACTGCCTTTCTCACACAGGGCAATGGGTCTTCAGATTCTCCATCATGACCCAGGACCTCTGGATCAGTACCAGTGGAGCACAGTGTAAACCCTCAACTCTGCTTTGGTAAATAGGGTGAAAGGGACACGTGATACCTCAGACTGAAGCTGCCGCAGACTCCAGCTGTGCCACCTATCGACTCAAGTGGATAAGGCGGATCTCCTCTTTAAAGATCTCCCCGTCCAGCTTCATCTTGTCCAGAAAGTGCAACTCCACCCTCCTATGTGAGAACCAAACCTAGACAGCCAGAAGAGCTTTGATACAGGGAAGCTTGCAGCTCAAATACTGCCAATGGCTCATACATCACTCACTCAGACATCAGAAGCAATGTAACACCAGCTTAACGCGCACAAAAGATTTAGCTGCTACAGTCGAAAGTAACCTCATACCCAACTTGTGTTTTCTTGTTTGAGAAACACGTCCCTGCAGGTATAAATACTTTTTGAGGTTAACAGATTGTCACAGTGTTCTGCTCACCATGCCGACAAACGCATTTGTACATACATAGAATAATCCAGCCGGTCATGATCTCTGTAAGGCAAACGCAAACAAGTCATCGACCTCCATCAGAGCGGAGGCATACGAGAGTTATGAACAAATTGTTCTGCTTTGTGTGCTAAAATAGCCTACCCAGAACACAAATGGACAATTAAGCACTGATGAATGTCCCTCGTTTGGTCAATGTTATCAATGCTAAAGAGTTATCAACACCATCAAATAAAAATGCCAGATAATTAATCAAAACTGGGAGACTGTAACTGAACACTGAGAAGTACTGGGAGACGAAATGGCATCGAAAGGATTTCCTTGCCGGTGACGTGCCTGCTGAGCTATCAAGTGAGATCTATGTTCTCACGGAGAGATGCAGCTAACAGGCCAGGACAGCAGCTAAAGTACGCTAAACGCTTGTGTTCCTGTTCTCGATAAGGCAGACAAATGGCTACAATGACAACAGTTTCCAGTTCTGGTTGGTAGGTGCTGCGGTACGGACAGTGTAGGGAAGCCAGTGACAGAATAATGAAACCAGCTGATTTATATATGTAGTCCCTTTATTTCCTGTCAAATAGAGCTTGTTTAAACGTCAGCTGTTGTTGTTTCCACAATAGGTTGGTTTATCCAACAAAAACACTATGAAAGAGGCTATAAACATGATTAATATCCTCCATATTTCATGTGTGCAGGCTTGCATTGTATAAACCTTCAATAGTCTCAACTGCATGAACTTGAGAAACAAGATTTTTTTTTGCCCCTTGCGAACAAGATTAAACAGTGTACAAAGTATGAATTTTGAGCTCTTAATCAGGCACTCCCACAATATCAGGTTATTTGGCAAAGAAGAGGACTGAACAAAAGAGTTAACAGTCATCACCCTAACAAGCCCCGAAGACGGTGACAACACCAGAAAAAAAATATTTCATGCGCAGCAGATGTGTAGACGTTTTGGAATAGGATTTATTAACTATCACCTTTAAACTGAGCTATTTAAATAATGTTTATTCAGTATGTGGTGATCCAGCAAGTACAGATGTATAAATGAGAAGACAAGTAAAATGGTCATTGACACACATCACCTGGAAAATACATCACAATGACCACCTCTGAGGTAAGTCCCTGTTTTTGCTGGCCTCAGTGTGACAGAGCTGGTCTTGTAAGACTTGGATACTCAGTTGGGTCTCCTGACATCTGCTTTTAGCGTGTCCCATCTGCTCCTCCAGCTCAGCCAGGCCCTGGTCCAGAGCTGGAGATATGTTGTCCATGTTCTTCAGCTCAGAGTGGAAAGAGACTAGGCTTCGGTGAAGCTCCTCGACCTGAAGAGCAGGGATGGATTCAGTGCTAGTCAATTGCAAAACAGGGAAAAGATGGCTAGGGTTCATGTGCCTATGGAGTAACTGGTGAAACAGTGATTAAGTAAAAATGGAGATAAATGGAGATACCTATTCTTTGACTACACGGTACCATGGCAACACAGCAACTTCCATACACAAACTCTCAATTTTATTTTAATAGATCAGCATGATCACACCTGTTGAACAATGTCCCATAGCAATTCCACCTGTTGGGTCAGCTCATGGATCCTGTCTGCTTCACTTTGGGAACTGGACAACAAAACTTGCTGCATCAGCTGTGGAGTCTTGGCCTCCCCAGACTTATCCTGGGGGCAGAGGTAATGAGTTACTCCCTCAGAAGATGGGCTCTCAGTAAACCTGGATCTTTAAATTGAATCACAGGCAAATGAATGATATGCAAGGAACCAAGCAGAACCTGTTCTGATGAGTTGAGCTACTTTGTCGAGTTAGGTTATCGTAGTGCTAATCGATAGCCCTAACCCTAACCCTTATCCTAACCCTAACCTTAACCCTTATCCTAACCCTAACCCCTAAAACCTAATCCTAATCCTAACCCCTAAAACCTAATCCTAATCCTAACCCCTAATACCTAACCCTAGTCCCAAGACGGTAGAACTGCACATGTGCAGAAAGTCTCGATGGCACGTCTCGATAGGTGGCATTGGTTGATAGAACAAAACCTATTATACTTTATTTCAATGTGGGTGGGTAATGCACCAACAATAAGGCTGTTTCCACCGTATGTGCATGATTCTAAGTGGCAATGTGGAGCAGATGCTGACAGCATGCGAGACGAGGCGGAATAAGAGTCGGTCAACCTCAAATCATCACTTAAAAATAATCGCTCATTTATTTATTTGCATGGCAAATAAACCATAGCTGCATTTTTTACCAGTAGCGGCTTTTGACTCTCCAGCCATATACTTCAAAGAACTAGGAGACTGCAGGTAGCATGAAACTCAACCGGACCACACAGCAGTAAGGAACTTTCCGGTGCACATTGGCTATTATTTTGGTTTTTGTTTACATTAGGTAGGTCTACTCAATGTGCCATGACATTCACTAAAACAGATTATTTGCTTCAGCTGTGGATTTTGCACATCAAGTATGACTAGAGCCAACCTAAAACAAAGACAACTAGGGTACACAAAATCTTTACTGCTGTGTCATTTAAGTGTTGATTCTTCTGTGGCAAATATGAAAGGAAGATGGAGCTGCGCTGTGCATTGCGATGACTTACGGCTTACGAAATCTGCACTTCTGCAGCTAACCTGATGCCTGGATGCTTGGGGGTTAACTCCAGTGAATAGAGGAGACTCCCAGAGAGCCTCCCTCCAAGCAAATGTTAAGGAGAATTCTGGTAATGTATGGAAACATGTGTATGAAGATGGCAAGTTTTCCTAATAAGCATCAAGCCTTCATGAGAGTGAAGGACAAGAGTAATCACACCTTCTTATAAAGCTGTAACTCCGGCATTCTTTTCTCTGATCCAGTCAGTTCTCCAATCTTTTGGTCCACCAAGAAAGCATCTGAAAGGTCTTAAAATACAAAGAGGGTTTCTCATTATTCCGAGACTGCTCCCTCTATCAAAGAAGGGATGTGGATCAAGGGGAAGCTAAAGCCACATCTTCCCGAAAGGGCCATCACCTTCCACATTCCTCAGGACAAACAGCTCCCGGTCCTTGGTCACCCCCAGGATGTCCAAGCAGGAGCCCATGACCTTGCCGACTGTCGTCTCTCTGTGTGTCCTCAGGTGGACCATTTGGCCAGGAGCTGAAAATAAGGATTCAAATCAGGATTAAGGAAGAACATCACTCTGCAGACCCTGAGGTTTGAACCAGCAACCATCCGATCACGGCATCCCAACCTGCCAGTCACACACCTCCCCCCACAACTATTAGGTGATTTTTTATATAATACCTTATATTGCACCAGTAAAGATGGGCAGATGAAGCATATTGCTTGACCTCCTGTACTTGTAGCTACACCTTGTATGTACCACATACAACCATGTATGTACTGCAAAAACAAATTATAAACCTCCCATTTTTGTCCTTGACCCCCATTCCTCTGTATCACTGAAGACCTCTATATCACTTGATGACCTTTTTCTGGAGCCCTGATTCACAGGGAAGCCCTTCAGATAAATTATGTAAATGTACAAATGACAAAAACAAACAAACTGAATTCTCCTGACCATTTATTACCAGCTCCACCAGATGAGAATCCCCCTGCTTGTTTAAATTTTGTCCCTTGTCTCTGTGGGAAAATGAAACAAGGAAAACAAACATTATGTAAAGGTTTAAACATGTATTGTCCTACTCTTTGCTTGTATTTAATATTGTCTTAGTTAGAACGTTCTCAAATATTTTAAGTCACCTGAAAGTAAATGGATGACCGTCGCTAAGGTGGCTTCCATAAGGGGAAAACATTTCTTCGCTCATGGAGACCAAAGCTGCTGTGAACTTCTCCACATTGTGGGGGCCATAGAGATCTGTGTGTGGCGGAAAGCATAACATTTTTCCATTCACATCATTTAACAGCAACCCTAAAGGAGACCCATAACCGGAGCAAAAAAAAAAGGAACAAGAATGTGTTCAGTTCTAATCCGTAGTCAAATCTAAATGATGGATAGTGTGAAATTCTGAGAACCGGCTCTGGGTGCCCAAGTTCTGTCCCTGTTACCCAACAGCGAGTCCACGGTCTGCGTGATGGCATCCGAGGGGTGGAGCTCTCGGTAGACAGCCGAGAGCAGCCGCTCTCGGTCTTCCAGAGTCGACACTTGAATAAGGTTGAGAAGATCCTGGTCAATACCGGTGATGTCGGACCCTTGCAGATTCGCTCCTGAGGAATGCAACATCTACAAATGTCTGTATCTTAAATGTTAAAACAGAAGGAGACAAACATGGAGTCCAAGATTCAAACAAACATTTGCTAGAGAATATAGAAGTGCTGTTAATTGCAGAAGCTACGTAGAAAGGCTAAGGGTAGGCCAAAGATATTTTAAGGGAAACTCAACTGATTTTGTTTTTGTATAGCACCCTTCTGAAAACAGTTGCCCCAAAGTACTTAACAAAGAGCAACAATATAACAGTTTGTTTTAAATCTAATGAAAAACAGCATTATAGACAGACAGCTGTTAATGCGATAAAATTTTAACAGTCTGTGTGGAAAAAAACCAGAGAACAACATTGCACAGGAAACGAAATTTCATGGATAGTTATAGGAGAAAATAAACTATTGGGGGTCCAATTCCAAATGGCTGTTCAACTCCCCCCCCCCAGGGATTCAAGCTTAAAAAATATGTTTAGAAGTTAGTGTAAGCATTCGAAAACAAGGTAGGTCGATGAACAGCTCTGCCAGAATGTATGCTAATATTCCTGCTAGCAAATATTCAGGTTTCTGCTTGACTACACACAGCCCAGATCTGTCACACACCTTCAGCACCTGTGAGTACTGCTCTCCGCTTCTGTGTTTCGATGCCTGCGGCCCCGAGATGGAATGCTATCTGCCATCGGTGAGAACCATCACTGACACATTAGCATGCCAAAGGGATCGCCAAGAGTCACTTTACCTCTAATAAAGGACTGACAATGGTGCAGGCCGAGGTTGGTGAACCACTGGCACACCTCGTCCGTGTCAAGCTCTCCCAGCGCCTTGGCACAGCGTCTTCCGGTGTCCTAGAAAGTTTGTCCACACTTGTTATGGGTCCACACTGAGCTCAAATGCATCATTCATCAGTCATCTTTAACACAATCGCTGCAGTTGGCATTTCTGTTTTGATATATCATTTCAGCAATGCTAACAATAACTCTAGTCTATCTGGAAGCCTGCACAGAAATTAGATTTCTGGAATACAGACCATGAATAATTTTGACATGTAAAAGTATCTTTATAATTTTTATTGTCCTCTTGTGGATGCAGTTCCGGCAGAGAGGCTGTCTTACCTCTCTTGGGTCATTCCCATTCTGGTCTTTGGGCTGAGAGATGTATGACGCTGAAACAAACAAACTTCTGACATTGTCAAAACAGCTGAGACTTTGCCCGAAAAAGACATAACGGATCTTGGGGAAGTTTACTCCACTAGGTGGCGCTAATGAGCCATTTGGATTTCTAGGAAACTAGGTCTGTGTCTGGGTTATCAGGGCAGGGGAGGGTCAGCAGGGAGATCTGGTGGGGTTAGATTCGTGTCTCCAGCTGTCTACGGATGGGTGCAATGGGACCCCCCAAGCAACAAGAAGCTCATAAATAAGCAGCATAGACACGACTGAAACAACTGGCCTCCCACCAGAGCTGGGGACCTGAACTGAGAGGGGGCCAAGAGCCATGATCTGAACCTTAACAGTGCTGCTCTGTTGGCTGCTGGGTTTTTTTTTGCCCTGTGTTGCTCTCTCGCCTCCGGTCAGCCAATCACTCCGAGGATTAAACAATAAACACGAGGCCTCGGAAGTGGGAGGAAAATGTCAAGCCTAAGGTCGAAGGTTGCTTTCCCACAGTACTCCACAGGTTTCAGCTCCTGCTAAGCTGGCTGACCTTTGACCTTAGTGGTCAGGAGGACCCATCTTTACCTCGACTGTGGTGTGACATTTAAAATAGTCCTGCAGGTGGTGTGACGGTTAAGAAACTGAATTTGAGGCCAAATGATACTGTTTCAGTACTTATGGTGTTTAACCCCTTAGGAACACCAAAAAAAAAACATCTTCAGAAGTGGATAACCTTTACATTTGCATGGTATGCAAAGTACTGATAAAAATATAATCTAAGCAACTATTTCACCAAGGGTGGTAGAAGTGCTATAACATATTCGCCTAGTTGAGAGAAAGCAATTCAAATATCAAGTACCTTCTGTAAAAAGAGATGAAAAATAGTCCTGTCATTGTCATTGTCGACTAGCCAAGTTAAAGAGCAACAAATTCTCTTACCAACAGTTATTCGTCGTTGTCTTGGCGATTCGTGACTGATCCTCTCCTTGCTTATAGAGTGGAAGGTGTGACTTCTGGATACAGGATCTGCTAAAGTGCAAGTACTAATTGCTGGGGTCTGCGACACACCGGAAAAAAAAGCCCACATATGTCTTGAGTATCGGCAACAAGAACTGAGTCCTGACAAGTAACTCCAGTCATCAATGGCTGGTTAGGACCTTGGTATGTATCGCAAGGAAGTTGGGTCAACCTAACCCTCAGTTCCTCCTCATATTTATTAGAAGTATTTCACAAGGCCAGTCAGCGTGTTTATAGATGATCCCAGCAAAGGTTGCAGCTTCCCCAGTGTCCCAAGCGGCAAGGTTAAAGGTCAAATCACAGCTCAAGCGACCTTCCCACTTACCCGTAGGTGTGAATGAGCATCTGTCATTTTGGAGCCGAGTGGCAGGAGGCAGAGTTGGGCTTTCAGTATCTCATGGCTGCTTACGTCTCTGTTGGTCAAGTCATCTGAATGGGGTTCCGGGTGGGGGGGTTGGGGGGAGAAATCAGTCCGTGTCTGTGGAAGAGTGTGGTGGGAACTTGTGTCTCTATACTGCCATGATTCTGGAGCTGACATGAAGCCCATGAAGACTCTTACTGAAGGGGTCACTGAGCTCCGCTCTGGGAAACATAAGCGACCAGCTGCCCCTCAGCATCAGTTTGGACCTTGAGCTATCATGGGAAAATATTCAATCTAAACTATGTGTCCGATGGCCTAATCTGGAGGTGCAGGGAGTTTATGAAGTGCAGCGCATTTTATTCAGGAAAAAAAAACATTCCGCCTGAACTCTGTATATCGGTTTAATATGCCCTTAAAAATTCAACAGTACGACATGTGCGATGAAAGCATCTCTCCCAAGACTTGTTTTTCTGGCCTTTCCCATACTTAGGTCATTAAACTAAGACACCCAAGAATGTCCCAGACCCAGTAGGTGGTACTAGACTCTGCAAGCACTACTCTGGATACTTGCTGGACTGGGACAAAACTGGCAACAGCACAGTATGGTGATCAGAATTTGTTTCCCACACAAAACGTCTCAAACGGAGATCAAGGTGGATATCATTGCTCAGTTCATGTTGGGCTTTTCAGGATCAGTGCTTTGAATATCGGCTATTCTCTATATCTACATCTGTGAAGCAGGTTATTAACTGAAGTTCAGAGTGGATAATTACCATGGCGTCCCATTCCAGGTAAACAATGAACTTACTGAGACGCTGGGTAGAGCTCTAAAATTCGTAACCATGACAACCCAGCATGCAGTTCAACCTAAAGCACTACATCAAGGAATCTCAGAGTCACTGCGGTGCGCACATACGTACGCTCAGAAGGGGGGAGCAAGGGAAAGGAGCGGGGGAATAAAAAACTAAACAAAAGGCAGTTTTCAGCTTGTTTGCTAAACAGAATTTTGCATCACTAACGCAGCACATGGTTTGCATTTTCGGGGCCCGGTTTCTGAAAGGCTCGTTTGACATCATGAGGAATCCATCGAGTCAGGATCAGATAAGGTTTAATTTGTTTAACCGTGTCAGCTGCGAAAAGAGAGTAAAGAGAACGTCTATGATGGAAAAGGGGCACCGACTGGGCCTTCAATACCCAAGTGCAACCCTTCGATTTGTGAGGGACATCTGCCAGACAGGCCCACCCGCACCCAAAAGACCCCCCGCACGCTCGTTGCATGAACGATACCTCACGTACATCATAATTCCTGTGCTATTCCGATTTCCAGGGGGAGGGGGGTCACATGGAGTACCGCTTCTCTAAACACTGGTTAAATCATGGCCACATGTTCATCATGGAACAAGACCGCAAGCTTCATAGCGCATCACTCCGGGCCCATACAGCTGATTATGTTATTGCACTAGGTGCAATGCCATCTGCTCAAATAGAAACTGAGCCAAAGGTCCGCTCAGAACCTGGCAAGGAAGGCCTGACGTTTTTGACGCTCGAGGGATATGGCTCGGAATCCCAATTTATTATCTTTGGTCACCACTGTGGTTTCCTGAGTGCAATTCCAGATAGTGATTGGGGATTCCACTCTGAAGGTTATATCCATAGATAACATAATGCCTGTTCCACGTCGTTCAGTAGTGTTCCCTGCGTTTTATGATGCAATATTCCATCTGTTTTCTACAAATAACATTGCATTTACTACTTGAAATTGTATAAATAGATTCATTAATTGCTTTTTTTTATATCCTTCTGTTGTGGCTCAGTGAATTATGCCGTTGCCCCAGTACCTCCTGCACTGGGAATTCCTGCCCTCACCGAAGGTGTGAAATCTGCACGACCTTCCAAAGTTGTGTGGGTTTCCATAATGCAAATCAGTGTCTCTAAATCACCTATCGTGATTGCCTGTCCTGCAATGGACTGACAAAATAAGCTGGGCACCCCCTCAATCATGCCCCTTCAGTTAGGCTCCAAGGTTGCAGTGACTCTGTACTAGATAAACAAATTGATTATGTCCTTCTCATTCATTTCTTTAGTTTGAGACAGGAAGGAACACCTGGATTATAGGGTTACTATGCACAGGTGTCTCTCTACAAGGCCATGTATGGATATGAATTTACTGCCTCTGGAACTGGAGCCCAGGACACTGGCTGCAGATAACCTTCGTCTAAACCAGCTGGCCCAAAAAACACACAACTTTCCAAGTGTGGACCTGAGTCATTTTTCCCTGCCACCAAAAGAGACGGGACCAGGAAAAGTGTCTGGGAAACAAGAAAGACTTGGCAAGGACACCTGCTCTGCTGTAGTCGTGCCCGGGAGACTGGGAGTTTTTTTAGGGGGGGTGGGGGTCCTTTCTCCCTGACAGCATGAGAAAACTGGGCAGTGGTGACAGGCACAGGCCTATGATTGATTATGTAGTGAGACACTGCACACAAGGTGGCCGCCCAAAACAATCAGCCCCTGATCTTTGTAAACACAAGCGATGAAAGTTAAAAAAAACACTCAAAACATTGCATACCGATTTTGCTCAGCGTGCGATACCTACTGGACGCAGGTCTATGAGGGATACCATTAAAGGGAAGCATTCCAAAAGCCTTGCTGTGAAAGAGACCTTGGAAGAATTTAAGGAACTATATGACTTAGAAAATAATCATTGCTTAAATGCCTCTTGAAATGTGAAAATAAGATAAGAATTAACCAGAATTTCTCATGACTTGCTTTGGCCTGGATTAACCATAGGGGCACTTGGGCACATGCCCGGGGCACCACATCCTCGGGGGGAATCAAGTAGAGTGAACCCCCATAAGCACCCCCCCACCCCCGGTCCCATTCATGAATGTCTTTTAACAACTTAATGCATTTCAATATCTAATATATATATATTGTATATATATATAATACCATTGAATATTGTTCTTTTAATAGGGCACTCACTAAAAGGCCTATGTAATGTTTTCCCTATGTTGAATTTCTGAATTTCATGCGCCGCCAATCACCTCTGTTTCTTGATACCATGTGTGCTATTGCCCAGGGGCATTTAATGCTCTTAATCCGGCCCTGGACCTGCATATGAAAGAAAAATACCAACGCATCTGTCATCCGCCGGCACACAGAAAGATACAATGACTGCCAGTGTTTTGCAGAGATCCATTCCAGGAGCATCTACACTGGATGACATTGGTGAGAATTGTCAAGCATTTAAACACGTCAATAATGTGACCGGGCACGTCATTCCAGAATCATTCTGGAGCCTTGCAGTGACATTCCTTCAGTGGCTATCCAGGCTCAATGCATTTTCCTTACAGTGGTCGTCTAGCACATGATATATGGGGAAATCATTTTCCCAGGGTTGACGGACTTATGCCGAGTGAAGTGTATTTTGTATCACGGTATCAACGCCTTTCCTCTCATTTTCTTCCTATTTTCCCACCCTCTTAACCTTTAACCAGATTTTTGTCTCAAAATGATACTTTCGAACTCTTCTTAAATCGACAGGAACAACATTGTTTGTGTTTACATACAAGCATTTAAGGTCTCTGCTATGCAATACATCGGATTCTAACATATGCCAGTTCCATGGCTAAACATGTTCAAAACAGATGTGCGGTAATCATTTACAGGATTGAATGCATGCAGGAAAATACAGTCAAAATCTCGATATATATATACAATATGTATACAGTACACATGCTTATATATATATAGGTATATATGAGTGTGCTTTCCTTTTTGTATAGATATACAAGATATGCTGTATATTTATATCCAGTTATTTATCAGACGTGGTTGAACAGAAACTTACCAAAGTCCTGCTCTGTAAACTTTAACAGGTTAATTCCTGCATTGAAGCTCGCTGTGAAAAAGACGTATAAAATAAAGAGCCTGCCATCAGAAATACTTACACACACATCAGATCAAAGCAACACACAATTGAGAATTCACATGGTGAACATGTGACACCTGTGCCGCCAGGACTGCAAATCACATGACCTGAAAAGGGGAGGAGCTTACGCTTCCTGGGGTACTGAGGCAGAAGAGCCACCTTGAAGGCACTGGGGTGGAAGAAATGCAAATTTGGCCTCTCTGCAGCATCCTCATTGGATGAGGTATCATCCCTGCTGATTTTGGCTCCACCCATCATGGTGGCTGCTGATGGATACCCCCTAAACTCTCCACCCTCTGCACCTTCCACGTCCTGCATACTCTCCAGTGCCTGCTTGTCCATCACCTTCTCCTCTTCCTCCTCATGACTCTCCCGGTCTCTCTCACCCAGGCCTCCTGCATGGTCTATATACTCTCTGCCCAACGAAGGCGATTCACTGTCTTCCTCCGAATTGAGATCAAAGAATTGATCACTGATGACAGCTGAAGGCGTGGGAGGGATGAGGTTGATGACGGGTTGTAGAAGGAAAGCTCCAGACCCACACCCAGGTGGCCCCTCATCCAGCCCTGCCTCCTCTGCCGCTTCCTCCTTTACTTTATTGCCTTTCTCATTATCCACACTGCTCTGACATCGCTGAAGGACCATGGAGGACAGGGGTTCCACCTTCCTCTTCATCTGGGCCCCACAGAGGGGAGACACTGAGCTTCCCGAGCGGCCCAGTGGCCTCCCATCTTCGGCATTGCCCTCCTCCTCCTCCTCCAGGGTGAAGCTGGGGTTGTCTAACCCCAGGTCCTCCACAATGATCTGCATGTTCTCTTTGGATCTGGCTGCAGTAGAATGGGGGTTCTTCTCAGAGGGCTGATGGCAGGCACAGCACAACAGGCCACGCAGAAGGTGGCCACTGCCGCCCCAAGGTCGTCGCCGACGTAAGTGCTGTCCTTCAAACTCTTTGGTCATGGTCGACCACCTACTCTTCATTTATGGATTATTTCACTTTGCCCAGGTCTTGGCGGTCAACATGCGCCGATGTGAGTCTGAAAAGCCCCCGGTCTGCTGCCAAATAAACGGCCACACAAGACACTCCAGTCCTATTTCTGATTGGGCACAAACCCCTCAACCAAACATCACCAGCCAAACTGGTTGCTTAGCAGTAAACAGAAAGAAAAAAAAAACGAATCGCAGGCTCCGAGTCAGGTGAACACTTGAAACCTAGACAGGTTTTGATTAATGTCTTTCATATGCAAAACTGACCTCATTTTTAATTTGCTGATCTCCAGGATCATATTTCAAGCAACAACAGAGAAACACTGATAACAGGTAAACCTGAATAACAGTAGCGGAAACAAATTAGCCCGGGGAGAAATTCTTTATATATATATATATATATATTTGTATTCTGTTTCGAAATTCATTCTTTTAAGTAATTTTGCTCTATGTATTTGAAGGTGGTAGAACAATTACGTATTTTCCTGTTGTTTTATTGGCACAACTAACAGTGGATAATTAAACAGTAACGATTGATATTGCCTGAAAGTATTTAGGATCGTACAATATGGATGCGAGAAAACAATCTTTTGGTCTGTTGCAGAAGCGGTCTTGACAGGCATGACAGGAATTCACGCCGCTAAATAAACATCTGGGTTGTAGCAACTTATATCTACAGATGGCGCAACAACATGCATCACTAATCCAGACGCACTGGAACAATGTGGAGTGCAAATGCAACAGAAAGGCATGAAATCGGTAAACAACTGGACACTTCCTTGAGGACAGAGGGTGGAAGTCTGTTCCTGGCCTTAACATACTGTGCATCTGTTTCACATGGACAGTAAAAAAAAAAAAAAAAGGAAATTGATAAAAGGTCTCCACAACTGTTATCGGAAATTTGGTATTTTCGCATGGGGCCCTAAATAAGCTAGGTTTAATACATCCTGTCTGCAGCATGCCAGATGTGGGGGGATGTGCGCGCTGATGCAAACGTAGCCCCTCTCTGGCTCGTCAAAACTGGGAATGCTAGCACTAATGCTAATAGCTAACAGCTAGCACTATAGCCAATGGCCTTTAGGGACTTGTTTGTGTGTATTGGGGGGGGGGGGGGCTAATGTAATTTGCAGCCCAACTTGGTCCCATCATGACCAGGAAATGAGAGCTCTAAACCCAGTAGCTGTTGATAGCTGCGGGAGAGCCGTGGCATTATGGGATGCACACAAATCCTCACACCTGTAATTGCGTTCACTTCACACGGTTATGCAGGTAGCCAAGCCAACTGATCACACACACTCTTTATTTTGCTGCTGTTAAGCTCTTTGCTCAGGCAGGGATGTGCTTTAGAAAGTGGTTGGGCTCATGACTGTTAGACACAAAGCCTTCAGTCCCTGATTACAAGCAAGCTTTGTTACGCCATGAGGAATCTCTAAACTAGACCTTATAGCTAAAAACTATGCTGCAAATTGTTTACAAGCTCAGCCAATGACTATGGCTTGCACAGATTTATCCAATTAAAGGGCTTGTTTTTTTTTCTCTGTGGCTATTCAGGTTGTTACCGGGTCCAATCCCTCCTGAGAACCGGGCCCCAGCTGCCGTCCCACCGCTCCAACGTCGATCACCGTTTTTGTCACATTTATATTCATCTGGAAAAACGGCAAGAAAAATGTACCCAAATGGCTCAGTGGGCGATCCCAGCGGATCGTTAAATTTGCTAATGAATCTAGCAGGGCCTGAAATTTGGATACGCTTGTGAGACTCTTTGAGTCCCATGTGAACCATCAGCTAGTACTTATTTTATTAAGATATATGCCACTACACTTAAGTGTCAAATACAAAACACTGACAAACAAATAGCCCAGCCAAGCACAGAGAAATGGGAGTCGAGATGATACCAGATAACAGAAAACGCAAAGGAGCAGAACTAAAACGGGGAAATCTAAGTGGCAGAAGCCTGAAGCAGTGGCAGTGTGAGCGATTTCAGCGGGCGCTCAGGGAGAAAGGTGGCAGCGTTCCCAGGACGCTCTCCACAGGCAGCACTCCGTGGAACATGCCGGTTCACCTGCCGATACACGACGGCAGCCTTCTTCACCGTGGAGGTGCTCCAGCTGCGGGTACGAGACCGGTGGGTAATGGGGGATCCACGATATGGGTTTCCCCAGCAGGTAGCTTTCTTCCAGGTAAATTGCAGTTATGAGGCGGCGGCCATTTTCCACGCACTTCTGCCTTATTGGATCAGTGTGTGTCTATCTACCTGTAACTTTGCCAGTGGTGGGATTCGATTTAGCAACCCAATATCATGCCGTTCAGCATTTATTTCAGGAATAACTGCTGCTAGGCCTGTTTCTGCAAGTAAGTTTGATATTATCATTTAGCTTAAGCAGAGTACTGGTTCTAAAAGGTACCATTCGTGGTTTCATTTATAGGACTATGAAAGCCACCAGTACTATTACTGTAAAATGACTGTAGCGACTGGCAGACCCAGGCATTGCCGGCAGCATCGAGACGAGACAGCTTCGATTGATTTGGGTCCTATAGTACTTTCAGTCCTTAACAGGACCGCACACAAACAGCAAGCACCACTATGACACACTGGAGGCCCCTAGGCAATTGCCTATTATGGCCTTGATAGCAGTGAACGTGACTCCCCAGGAGGGCAAAAGATGAACTCAAAGGAAGAAGCCGACCTGGGTCTGTATATTCATCCCTCCTTTAAATGACATTGCCAGGGGTGGGTTAACACACAGGCTATAGCCTGGCGAACATCAGGGCCCCGTCCTGCCACAGAAAGGCTCGTTAAGTCGGCAACATCAGAGTCTCCATGCTAATGTCAGCCTACATCCCCCAGATAAGCTAACCCTCCTTTAGATAGCACTGCACCCCTTAACATCTCCTTAGACCTGGTCTGAGAACCGCCACTGGAAACGACATGTTCTCTGGACTCAGTTAACTCCATCTACTGCCCTAAGCATCCTTCTGAGGAAACAGCTTCAGAAATGTCCTGGAAGCCCACCGAGGGAGGGGTGTGGTGGGGGGTTGGGGGGCGCAGTGCTTCAGACTCCAGCAGGATATGTCTGAGCAGCTCCTTCTGCATTAATGATAACTGCTGTTAAGTACAGCTGACTTCCAGGGCTGTCCAGACCTATCTGTTTACATTCTGTGGTAAAAGAGCAACCTTTTAAACATCATGAAAAACACTAATCTATGACAGATGGCGTGGCATTGTTAATCTCAGTCTAGATGATTATTTATGTCTTAAGAGACCTTTACCAAAACAAGACAAATCCTTCATAAGTATTAATTTACCCTACTATTTATATTTCACGGAAGAAAGAACTACTTTAAAATATCTTTCCAGAGAATCTGAGAGAACACGATATATTTCCACTTGTCTCCACTGGGTGTCACTGGTGAGCTAGCACTTCACGGCATCGTGCAGGAGTGTTTTCGGATTTTGCCCATTGCGTTTCTTAGAAAGCTACAAGCAGAACCACACAAGTGCTCTGGATTTGCAGCTTGTAGAAAGTGGGCTTCTATGAAATCTTGATCTGATTACTGCAGGAATATCAGTTTCAATATAATCCCTTAACACGAAATTTAAATATATGCTTATTCAAGCGGTGAGAATCCCCGCTGGGAGCCTTGACAAAGATTAGGTTTGGACATCTGATGCCCTGCGTTCCTCGTTCCTTTACAAACTACAATCCTACAGACTTTCCCTTGAGTGGGGACAGCGCCCCCCTCCCCGCCTAAGCCATCTAAATATGTCCTTCAAGGTTTCTGGAATAGAGTTAACTCGTTAAACAGACCATACATGTATTTGTAGTTAATAATATCAGGGATAAAGGTTGTCTTAGCTGTGGACACCCAGTGTAGTGCTGTGTTTGGTAAAGGATGTGATGTTAGCAGGGGGTGTAGTTCACTGACACCAGACCATCAGTGGTGGATCTTTGATGAACAAACACTGCACAGCTTTTACTCCTGCTGCTGGGTCAGGCTGTAAGGTGTGTTCTCATCACTGCATGTGTGTGTGTGTGTGTACTTGCCACTAGAGGGCACTTCTGAGGTTCCGCCTGCGGTTCCAGATGCCAAGCCTAGGGGCCAAGCTTTCCGAAAAGGAGAGAAGCTGTTCCGCGTTGCAGGGAGACTTAAGTAAGCATTTCGCAGTATGAAACATATTAAACATTTCCTGCGACGGCCGTGTTTCCTGCGGCGACCCCAAGCTTAGGGTCTCCGCAGGTACACCGAAGACCTCTCTGACCTTGTACTTCCTTTCATGAATTTCACGGCGCCCCCCCCCCCCCCCCCCCCCCCCCCCCGCGCCCCCGGGGGGGGGGGGGGGGGGGGGGGCGGGGGGGCGGGCGGGCGGGCGGGGGGGCCGGGGGGCTGGCTGGGTGGCTTGCCTGCCTGCCTGTCTGGTTGGATGGCCGCCTGC
>JAODJX010000065.1:5693638-5717402 GCA_026776945.1 Isichthys henryi | reverse complement strand
TGGTTGGCCGCGGTTACCCCTAACCCCTCTCCCCCCTTTTACTTCCTTTCTTCTTTTTCCCGGCGCCCCCCCCCCCCCCCCCCCCCGGCCAGAAAACAGCCTCGGCCTGGCTTATGGTCTAATTTTGCAGATGAAAAGAGGGGATGGCGTATTTAAAAAAAAAAAAAACTGCAATTCCTTCAGGCGATGATCGAGAGGTCAACATCACAGTCGGGGCAATTCACCCAGCCAACAGCCTGTGCCTGACCATGCGTTACAGATAAATTACTGCCCCATCCCAACTGAGAAGACTGCGATTGACCTCTTGACCCACCTCGAACCTCTGACACATGCCTAATTGGTAATGCTGAGTACACAGAGGGGCTCTGGGAACTTAATTACACATTATAACTTCTCATACTTATTAAGTAATGTTAGCCATTAATGGTTAAAGTGGGGGGTGGGGGGGGGCACGTATTAACCTTTTGGTTATTTATCTTCTTATAGACAAGTAATTGGAGAATGCTCCACAGTCAGTAACCGATTATCATTAACCGAATAAATGACTTAGCCCACTGCCCCCCTCCCTAACAACAACCTCCTCTACCCCCACCACTACCGAAAACAAGAGTGGTGATTGAAAGGCAGAGGCATTAAATTACTGGGGAGAGAAGACACGGACTGCGTAAAATCCATCGCCTTTGCGCTTTCCAGAGCTTAAGATGACTGCTGAAGGCATTTGCATCCTATTATTGGGAAATGAAGGATGCGTTTCGGGGTCTGGTACTTTGTCTTGCAATCAAGCCGATTCAGAACAGCTCCCTTCACGCCACGTCAATTCCTGCGCTCAGTGAAAGACATATAAATAATTCAAGCATGGGATGACCATTAAAATCAACCAGCCACAGAGGCTGATAGTAACAGCCTAATGTCAGGTATATGACATTGGCCATTGCCTTTGGAGTGTGGTGAGGAGATGGGAGTTTTAACGAGCATGACCGTCCACAGATCCATACACCATTGATTTCATTATAGTGCCATGGACCTCCATTCGCATTACGTGGTCAAGTCACTGAAAACTAAACAAACCCAGACAAACATTTGCAGGTCCCCCTGGTGCCCGACACACTATATCTTGGGAAAAGTGGTTCAGCGGGAGGAATGAGACCAGTGACCTTTGACCTTTCATGGACCCTTTCCTTCCAAGCACTGTCGCCTCTCTCCCTAATCAATTACCTCTGGCGGTCAGGAGACCACCAAAGATTAGCAGCCCAGGGAAAGAAAAGTTCCGCCCACTGCTTTGATCAAAATATTATTTTAAGAGCAGGGGACATGGAATTCGGCCCTCAGTTTTATAAGTCACCAATCATCTGGGAAGATTTTTTTTTCCACAGAACGAGGGAAGATGTTTGGCTCTGGAAGGGTAATGGGTTTTTGTTTCCAGGATTCCAAGGCTGCAGTCATGCTTTCCTAGCTTATCAATAAGGTATCTCAAATAGAGTTCAGTGTCTTCATAAGCTGAGGAACAGGGTCTGCATATTGGAGAGTCCATCCCATCTTGTCTGGGCATGGAGTGAGGCTGGGGAACGATCTGGGTGAAGCTTCTTCCATTACGGCGATGGGGCTACAGCCGGAGCAGACTGGCAGGCTTTAAGACCCAAGAAGGAACCGCAGGGTATCCTGCTGTGGCACCTGCAGGGTGGAATGGTGCTTTACCCAAACACTCTACTAATAATCTTATCAACTAATTAGAGAACTTCCTGTTTTGTTTATGGAGGTTCTCCAGAGGTCCAGCCATAGAGGAGAGGATTCAAGCTATTTTGGGCAGCAATTTTGCCTGATAGATACGAAGGAAAAAAAGTTGCAGATAAGGTCTCGGGGAGAGACGGGTTTCTTGTGCGAGCTTCTGCCCCCCCCAGAAGCTGCTTGGCCTAGTTTAATGCTCAGAGTCAGAGTCGTGTCCAGGAAGCAGACGTGCTGAAAGCGCAGTAGCTACACACAAACAAGCTTTTTTTTCCCCAGCTCCCTTTGAAGTTGGGGAATAAGTTACTGGAGCTTTTTCTTTAATGAGCAACTGCGCTATTCCCACGCCCAGCATGGCTAAAACTCAACCAAACCGTTTGTCTTAAAAGGGCTTTCTCAGCTTGTGGGACCTGAACAGGGAGTACGGCGTAGCCGAAAAAGACACTTCGGGTTAATTTGATGACTTAAGCTCTTGGCTACCCATATTTATTCGTTTATAGAGTTTAAAAAAAGAATTTAAAAAAAAGGAAAAGCCAGCCCTAGTCACCAACATCAGGGCTGTGTGGCCTTTAATTCATCCAGTTTGGTGGACTTTCTAGGAGGAACGCAAGCAACAGAATTGGTCACAAAGGAGGCGAGAGGAATGGGGGGGCCCATTTACAATGGGCGGGTTCAGCGGCTTTCGGCTGCATCTCGGCCCTCGGTCCCCTGACGCACGCTAATGACGGCATTACAAGTACTGCTGCAGACCAACGACTTGAGGCTGAAGGATGAAAAAAATGCAACTTTCCTGGTTGGTGGTAGCTGGGGCAATTTTGGCGCCTGCCGCTTGAAAGGTTTCCCATGGGAACCCTGTTCACTGCCGACCGAAGCGGCTCGATGCGGATTCTGGGTTAGCGGTGATTCTTTTTTTCAGCTTTGGGTTCAAGTCTTACAAACATCTTAAAATGCATCCCTCAACCATAGCCGGATAAAAACAGAAGAGTGGTCCGATGCCGAAGCTTAAAGAGACAGAGAAGAGGATGGTGAAGAAGAGAGAGATGATTGACAAGGTCCTTCTTTGGTATTTAAAGTGACAGAACTCTTTAGTACTCATGATCTGCCCAAAAGAGGCGTGCCAAGATATGGAAATGCAAAGGCGATTTGTCAGCATTTTTGATTGACGCTACCTTTAGTGGGCCCCAACCTCTGCCTCTGCCTGTAAATGTGGCAAAGAACCAAACAGATCTCATAACTCATGCATTCCTTCATGGAGCATGTGCCAATAACAGGTGCCTGTTTATGGTGTCTTCCAGCTTTCCAGCTGAAATGCCTCATTTAGGACACAGAAAACCTGGCATCACATCCAGGATGTCCCCTACCCTAACCCTAACCCTACATAGTTAGGAGAAAATACCCATGGATGTATGTCGCAGGAAATGTCACACCGCCAGATGAAGGAATTTCCTGACACAATTCTATACAGTGCCTTTAGGTCTAGCTGGCCAACAAATTATGTAAGGAAAATAAACAATAAAAGAATGATCAAATAAACAATTTCATGGAACAAAAAGCAGTTCTGTTCAAGTTCCAGCAGCGCCGCCGTGAGAATCTGCACGATAAATGTCTTCCTTACCTGGAAGTGTGGGAAAACATCCATCGACTACTCAATGTATTCCGCGTTACTGTATTGCTGCGTCCATCTACTACTTGATGCATTCTGTGTGCTTGTTGTGCCTATTTCTCTATGACTCTCTTGCTTTGTTCTGAGTTATTGAATATTGTTTACATCTTTGGGTTTTAAAAATCTAGTATATTATTATTATTATTTTATTATTAAAGAGCCCAGGAAAGACAGAATTACAGGGAGTGCTGTATCTACCATTGAGCGTGTAATTGCACCGGTTACCTTCCAATCTGCAGTTATTGTCCAGACAGGCACTGCCTCAAACTCCCAGACCACAGTTACCGACAGTATTACGCGTGGCAGACATCTCTGCAACTCTAAGGCCATCCATTGGACATGGTAGTGAGAATGTGAAATGTGCCCGTCCGTAGCTGTTCGGCATTGAGCTGGACCGGGGCATTCAACATAGCTGGGGGGGAGGTGTTTAAATCCCCCTCCCCAGGCATTGTAGGGTATTCGAACTGTCACAAAGGGATTTAAATGCACGACCATCAGACCCGCTGGCATGCAAACAATGTGGTAGTCCCTTAAAAGGCCCTTAATGATGCCCCGCGACGGGGCCCCATTCAGATCTGGGCAAATGAATTGTTACAAGCCGTGAAAGGGCAGATTACGGCTGAACAATGGCCGTCAAACATGGCAAGGAGCATGCCGGGCGAGAGGCAGACCCTCAGTGGATCACGAGCAGCTGGCGGATCTGGATGGTCCCTTTCTAAAGGGGCGGAGGGACAGGGGACAGCCCTTATTGTTCCTCGGTCCCAATCCCAGAGTCACTAAAGTCTCGTCTGCAGGCATGACTCACATCACCGCTTTGATGCAGTCCCCCAGCACGGGGAATTACAGCGATTTAATAGAGTGTGCTGGACAATCAGTGGCTCGTATTGATCTGTGAGAGCAAGGGCAGATGGGGAGGAATAGCGTGAGGTCAAGGCAGGAGAATAGAATGTTAATCAGGGTCGACTCTACGGTATCCACCCCGTGGGGATGCGACACAGCCTACCTCAAACCCAAAGTTATTTAAGACTCAGTTCCCCCATTCATGCAGGAACTGGTGTCCAGATGGTTACAATCCGTAAGGACTTTTCGTGACCATGACTATTATGTTGGCATCTATTCTTCTTGTCAAATTCGCCATACATACATGAGCCTGTCGATCGGACGTCGGCATTGTGTGCGCAGTGGGTGGGGGCAGTGGCCCACATGTCAACAGCTCTTGGGCTTTGTGGAGACAAAAAGTGAAAAGAGCCCATGAATTGGAACAAGGAGACAGAGCAAGCTCTGCTCCCCTGGGGAGGCAGTTTTCTCCGGTGACCAGGGGTGGGTAGTTCAGGTCCAGAGAGTAAAAGTCCGGACCAAGGTGATTTCGACCAATCAGTTGAGTACTCTGTGACTATTACTCTTCATACTCATGGTCACCTACTTTACAAAGGGACTTTCAAACACAAGGTTTCTATGATTATCTGCCTGTCAGACGGGCTGTCCTGGCTGGTCCAGAAGTCTTGAGTCCCCTGCAGCAGTTCCACCGTCACCATGATTCTGTGGACCAGGTCAAAAGCAGAGGACCACCTGTAGACCACCCATGCCTCACCGAGAGCTGCTGCAGCTACAGCAGTCTACCATAAATGAGCCACCAAACGCCAAATGCTAGGACTTTAGAGCACATCCCCCCCAAAGTGCCCATGGAAAACTCATATTATGTCATAACGGCCTGCCGTTTGTTACCCGGGCAACCTCTGAGTGACCTCAGCTATTCCACACAACAATGATGAGGCTGGCATCAAAATACGGGGTTATCATCTCTTAACGTGTCCCCACTCGACCGACAAGGAGTCCAGCTAATTGGATGTTACGACAGCCTGAAAGGAGTCTTGTGAAACCCGCACGGTGATTCACACCTAAGTTGGAGCAGAGCAGAGCGATTATGGCACCGGCTCAGCTCTGGAGGCTGGGCTCCGTGTGATGACATCGTAGATCAGTCGGTTTTGGGGTGTGGAGCAGCATGAGAGCTGACGCAAGACGAAGGCCGCCCGCCCACCTGAGGGATATGGTAACCGTGGCGATGAAAGTGCCAATCACCGTCATGGGAACACTCTGGGCAGAAGGGAAGCCCATCCTGTTCACTGCTGTCTGTGGTGTAGATGCCTAGAAATGCAAGGCTAAAATCCAGGTCATTTCAGGTCCTGGATGGCTCCAAACTGCAAGTCTCAACTATAGAAGAGAACAGAAAAGTGATATTTCATTCATTCCCATGGAGAAATAGTCTTTTCATCTATCTTGCTCTCAATGAGACACACAGACACATATATAGCACAGGGTCAGCTGGCATAAAGCAATTGGGGCAGCTGGGGCTTCTGGGCCCAACTGTGGCACGAGCCGGCCTTTCCCACGTGCAGGATCCAGTAATCAGCGAATAAACCAAGCCAGGACTTTGAGGAACAAAGGACAAAACCAGCGGCCAGGCCGGACCAGCACTGCAGGAGTCTAATGTGTGGTCTGGCCCGGCTGGTCTGGCCTGGCTGGTCTGGCAAGGCTAGCATGGGAACTGTTCCTGTGGAGCCGGGCACCACAAAAATCCTTGGCCATCGCGAACTGCCAACTCAAGGCAGAATGTGCACGTCTATCACCGGATAAGCAGCAGCCTTAATTGAGGCCTGGACAATCCACCTGCAGTGAATGTCTTTGAGTCCATTCCCATTACGCCCACACGCACACACACAAACACACGCACGCACACACACATACACACACACAAAACCTCTCAATGCCCAAGAGACTTCCTCTTTCAGTGGAGAAAACACTCACTAAGTGCTCACTAAAAGCAGCCAATTTCCTGGACTGAATGTGATATAAATGGCCATCCAAATGTCCAGGAATCCACTTGACTGTCTTGGAGTTATTTATGCCCAGACTGCAATCAAAGAGCCAAACGACACAGAGCATGCAGTTATTTCTGTGCCACGTCGACCCGGAAACCACTTTCCTCCTCGCATTGTCTCCACTTCATGTATAAAACCTGTTTTGATCCCCAAATGCAGACCTGGGGCATGGAAGTGTTTTTTCAGAACTAGATGCCAAAAAGTGAGGACTGAATACTGCCCCCCAGCATGAATTTAGTCTACTGGAGTAATGAGATATATCCCAGTCAAAGCCCTGAGAATGCACACCTCAAGAACCATCAGCAACATCACTGGGATTTCAACACACATTCAGGGTTCGTAATTAACATCTTTTCGTTAGTGGTTGGACCAATTCTGAGGAATATATTTGATGGCATAATAGAAACACATGCAAAATATGAATGATCTAACTACTATATTTATTTAAATTGCTGACAGGAGTAGGACCTTGAGCAGGTAGGCACCAGGACCCAGGGGAAGGATGGTGAGAGAGTTACGAGAGCCCTTGTGATACGTTTCCGCTTCCTGTAGAGGTGTTTCCAGTGCATATTTGGCACGGACCACCGCAGAGCTCCGGACACGCGTGTCACCGGAGGTCACCAGCTCGCCTTGACCTGGGTCGTAACACGATAGCGCTGATTCCTCCTTCAAACACACCGCCCCGAAACATCTGCCATCATCTCCACACCCATGCTACCAAATACTGAAACATGTTAGGAACCAGCTGTTTATGCTTCCCCTTCGCCCCCAGCTGGTCCCAGCTCGTTTTCGTGCTCCGGGGCACGGTGTCTCACATTCAGCTCCCAGATCCAGTTGCACCAGAACCAGCCGAGGGTCATCGGTCCAGCCAGCCCACGGTGTGCTCCTGCCTGGACGCGCACATTCCTAACCTGGGCTGGGGCATCCATGAAATGGCCAGATCACTGGTACTGTATGACCAGCAAAAGATTTCCAAATCGATCCATAGTGGCTTGAGATTACATCATGGAAGAGCTACTCCTGGAGAACACAGGTCATACCGATCACTAGGCATTCCAGGAGGCTTGATAGTGCATCATTAACTACCCACAATAAACATGTTCAAACAGAGATGCAAAATACCCCCATGGACTGCACCCCCCTCCCTGACATATATAGACAAAGAATTATAATTTTTTTCCTGATGCCCAGTTGTAACTTGCAGAGAGCGGGTTACGGGGATGAGGAATCAGCGTGGGATCTGAAACCAGTCTCTGCATCACACATAACATCAACACCCCCTCAGTCGCATGCAAGGTGCTGATATCATCCCTCTCTGGGCTGTCAAGTTCCACCTCCCTGTTTTTCTCTGCTGTGATTTGCTAAAACTACGAGCTAATATGAAGAGCAACTTTCCAAATGTCACTCAGCTGATTTTTTTTGTCATTTTTGAGATGACATTTTTTGAGATGTTTTTGAAATGAGTCAGGCTTCTTCATGACGTCACCGCATTGGGAACCAAAACTCACTCAGTCCTCAATTAATCAAACGAAGCACCTTCATTAAAATTCCAAAACTTGTAGGAATCTTCTCAAAGTGAGTTTTGGAGATTTGCTCTTCATTTTGAGTTACTATTTAAGCACTAATTAATTGATGCATTTATTAAATTGCAGGATGAATGGTTGAAAGAAAGATGGATGGTTGGATGGATGGATAGATTTATGAAATCTCAGTGAATGTGCACTTTGCGTTATCAAGGTATACATTCAATTGGCGAAAACGCCTGCAACCGCCATGACAGCACTAACTGGACCAAACCTGAAGCACTTTCTGATTCCCGCCAGTTTTATCTGACAGTTTTTTTGTAGTTAATGGCGGGAAGGGGGAAGTAAATACACCACCCATAGTCCAGAAAAGTTATCGATTCTCCGTGTGGCTGTGAGTTGCGGAAAATCTCTGACATCCACAGTCCCATAGAGTTGTCCTGGTGGTCAGACAGAAAGTTTTTACTGTGAATCCCAGGAAGCAGGGGGCCAGTGTGCAGGGCAGACATATCTTTGTGCTTGTCCGCCGTACAACAAAGAGCGAACAAAACCCACCCCCCACTCAACTGTCAGTCCAATTAGTCGCCGGAGAGATCAAACACCTTTGGCTTTTAGTTTCTTTCCCCTTTACTTCCCTGATTCCTTTTGCCTACTATTACACGTAACCCCCAAGACTGGTGCCTGGGGCCATTTTACATGCCACGCTGCATTTAGACACATGTCACGTGCATGGGCAGCCAGACTCAAACCTGTAACGTCAACGCTAATCCTTCCTGCGCATTTATAGCCTGAGCCTGATCCAAGGCAGGAAATCCCTTCCGATGCGACCAGATAATATCCCAGCCTCTGGGCAGAACTCGCATTCACTCTCTTTGTCCTGATGTCAGGTCATGGGGCTCCCGTGCATGGAGACTCGGGGATAGGGCGTCGGTCTGTCTCTTCACGCATTCCCGTGCAGACGGCGTTATGTTTTGGACTCGAAAAACGTCCCCTGCTATTGAGTCTTCCCTTCGTCACGCTTCCAAAGGCCCTGTTCCAGGTTTAGGCTGGGAGAAAAAAATTTAGCTGACAGCAGCAGGCCAAAAAGGCATGTAAACAGAGAAATGCTGTTTACAACACGTGGCATTCTGATGCACACGTAAACAACCGGCAGTGGAGCCGGCGACCCCAACATGGCTGCCCGGTGAGACTGATATTGGAAGCAGAGCAGGCGACACCAATATGGCCGCCCAGTGAGCCTGGTACCAGAAGCTGAGTAGGCGACACCAATATGGCTGCCTGGTGAGGCTGGCACTGGAGGTTACAGCTGTGTGAGCACTGCTGGGTGTGCAGGAACACAATTCATTATCACTCGTAAATTATGGTGTCAATTTATTTTTTATTTTTTTCCTCGTCATTGTGGTGTGGAAATGAGACAGTTCCTCTCTGGATTTCTGGCTCCAGCTGTGGCCAAGGGATGGGAAATTTCCACCCTGCAGTATCTTCGCAGTGCAGAAAATACAGGCAGCTAAAAAAGAGAAAAAAGAGAGACACAGATGAGGGTGGATTAATGGCCTGCGGCAGACAAAAGTGCTCTGTCCCCACCCCACCTGGGGAAAACTGAAATGGTAAGAAAAATCAGCACCTTCATAATGCCTTTATAATGCATTCATAGAATATTCAGTGCATCTTCATAATTCATTTATAGAACATTCATACGCAGCATGCAAGTACACCATAACACCCTAACATACCTTAACAGCTCTAATGTAAATTAATAACAAACATTATACGATAATAACAAATGTTATGATTGTATAATATTAGTCATTAATACATATAACAGCTGTTAAGGTATATTAGGATGTTAAGGTACATGCTGCTTATGAATGTTCTATGAATGCATTATGAATGCATTATGAATGTTAACTGAATGTTCTATGAATGCATTATGAAGGTGGAGTTAATGTACAGTAAAGCGTTACCAATCAGTGACACCCGAGGGTCCATGGCGATGTCTGCCTAGTGCCCTCAAACCCACCCCTGAACACAGAAACACAGTAAACACAGGCAGATATCCGTGCCTCCATGAAAGCTGCGAGATTTGTGTAAATTTCTGAACCAAGTATGGAGAAGATTGCATTCTGATTGTTTCTTTACATGAGTGTCATTTCCTGTTGTGCTCGATGGAAGAGACGGGAACAAAGGGACAGGGGATGAGGTCATCTCCGAAATGCATGGTGGGCGGTGCGTGAGGCAGCGCACTCAGCCTCTGTGCCTCTGATCAGAAGGTCAGCAGTTTAAATCCCATACTTGATGGAATAGTCATTTCTCTGTTAGGCCCTCAACTCTCCGAAATTCTTCAGGGGTGGGGAGAAAAATGGCTGAACCTGTGCTTGACCCCAAAGCTTTGCTCTCAAAGGTGCACAAGATGGGGTATGCAAAGAAAAGCATTCCAATGTACCCATACAAATGGCAAATATAGCATCAATTCAGAGATGCAGATATATCTATTTGTTCCCCTACAGCCTCCTCTCGCCACGTCATCATATAATATGACCTGCAGGCCTCCACGCAACAAACGTCAGGCCCAATCTGCTTTCTGCTGGATTTGCATTGCCACCGTAAGGCGGATTCGCCCCGACCGATGCAGGGGAACTCGCTCATCTGTAATCACTCCACACACTAGAACCATGATCTAGGTCTCACCTGCAATGAAAAGACGAAGATCTAGGTCAGTACCAGCAATAATAACATTAACTTTTCTTGCCCCCTTGGGAAATTTATCCTACCGTTTTCATATCCCTAGGGAATGAGCTCAGTTGAATCAGCAGTACTCATAACTATGATATTCCGGTTAACCCTCACATGTCCGGTTCTTTAATCCGCCTGCAGAACTCCTATGTACGGCAATTCTGGGAAACACAAAACCCCAAGCGGGATTTTTCCACCAGGCTACTACACCTCCCTTGACCTGCCTCCAATCACTTTCTCCCGTTAAGCCATCACTACCATCACAAACACCAGGACCAGAACTGAAGAATCTTATTATAGAATAAAGACCTGCCTTGAAGGTTAATCTCAGAGCTCGTGCCCCATCGGTTTGACCTAAATGTCTTCATAATCACAAGGGGCACACGTTTCCTTCAGCAACTGTCCCTACAATACATATTTGTTTTAATGTAATCTATAAAGACAGCACATTGACCATGACTTTAAAACTCATTTCTTTCTGGGCCAAAATGTCATTAATCTGGACTGAGTTTATGTACTGTAAACAGAATATACATAAGCAAATATAAAGTTTCAAGGGAAATCTTACTTTGGCTGGAATTTCCATATCATGTGAAAAATAACCACACGTTTGTACTCGGGTGGGAGCAGATTCAAATTATCATTAAAAGATTTCAAAAGTGAGATGAGCGTGAGGGGTTTCTTGAGTGCTGGTGCTGACTAGATGATGACCAATCAAGGAGGACGTACCCATACACAAGCCCGATGCCATGCACACAATACACGCGTGCAAATGCATGCATGCAGAAACATACACATAAAGTCACCAATAGGCCCTTCTTGGTGATCTCTGCAAGCATATTCCTCATCCTAGACACAGGAACGCGAAGTGTTAACAATAATCACTTCCAATGTATTCCAGAAAAATTCCACTGATACTGCCTTTTTTTTTAAGGCTGCAGTAAATTAGTAGGAGGGGGGAAAAATGAAAAACTTCTGTCAGTCTGACAAAAGAATTCTGGGTGGGGAAGAAAAGCCCACAATAGACTTGTAATATTGAGTCAATGGCCGTGCCAAAGATCCTGGTCTGTTTTTATTCCCTCGAGGTATAATCCAAAAAGAAGATTATCTTTTTTTTTTTGCATTCACTGCTGCAAATAAATGGTTTCAGGAGAGACATTTTTCAATCTGCTTGCCTGCTAGTTGGGCCATGAAAGTAAAGCTAATTTCAAAGGGGTCAACACTTGGCTGCGTCGTGTCTTTAGCTAAACAGCAGCCTGAATAAACAGCAACGCAGACAGGGGAAGAAACACTTAGACACAGGAGCTACGAACGCTAACTGTATTATTTAATGTCATTTCTTAGCACCTAGTGAATTTGTTTTCCTTACCCACAGCTGGTTTTATGAAGATGGAAAAAAGTATTACTGGGAGACAGAAGACAGCGATCAACAAACAACACAGCATTTGGGGGCCCACGCGGGGAGTTCCTCCTCATCCACCGCGACAAACATGCAATGGCAGCGCACCAGCGTCTAACGACAAATCCAGAGTTTGCCAGATTGTTTTTCACATGGTATTATCATTAAAGGGTAGCCGTTGTTTTTACATTTCACTTTTCACGTTAAAAATAACAATTAAAAAAACTCTCTTTTCAGCATAAAATGAAATATTAAGTCATCAGGCACATGGGTGATTGTCCATTTACCCACAATCCTCCACTCTGGAACCGAAAGCAGATAGATACATGATAAATGTATAGAAGCACACATCCCAAACTGACCTGTTTGAGCTATCCGTCCATTCATCCAGCTTCCACTCACTTATCTAGGATCTATTGGTTTTGGGTTATATAAACTCACTAGTAAAATTTATTGCTTGAAACTGTCTTTTACCTTCCTCAAGAGAAGCAGAGGGTATCTGATTTTTAACTTATACTTCAATGCATTTTTTTTTTTACTATCTTCAGTATTTCTTCTACGGTTGTTTTGTAGCAGTTAACAGCAGTAAAACTGAGATTGGAAAACGGAAAATGAATTAGACGTTAGACTACAGACCAGTGGTGGTCAGCAGAAGAAACTGTTGAAATTTTAGTTCAGGATGTACTGGAATAATTGCAGCGGTTTCCTCAGGACCCTAAATAATACTTTTTAAAGATCAAACTGGGGCTTCTGTGACGTTTTCTGAACATGAACATGAACAAAATGTCTTTGTTTTCAGTCGCTCTTGTTCTTTCTGAAGACGCGGCCATGTGTGCCGAAATAGCTCTGCTGGGAGACTGTTAGACTGAAGATCTAAAGGGCCCGGGTTCGATTCTGAGTTTTAGCAACTTTGCCGGCTGTTTTCTCAGCTTTCCACACACGTGCATTATGTTTCACTGCGAGTTGCACCGGTATTAGTGTGCATGTGAGAAATAAAAGCTTGAAACAGAAAAAGAGGAGATCTCAGTACAATTCTCCCTTTCCTCTGGGGGATATGAAGTTCAGCCATGGATGAGGATTAAACCGGGCCCACAGGCTAACATGATATAACGTTTCAGCACGAAACAATTCACACGCTCTCAGACACGGCGCTCCTGACTGAAGAGCATGCTGATTGACAGAGAGCGAGGTCAGAGGTGACTCGTCTCCCCATTTGCTCGCTGAAGGGCATGCGCATTTGCGAAAGTCTCTAAAGCCGTCCAGGTCTCATTTCCGTCACTCTGTCATCCTGTCGGATGGCGATGAGGGCCAATAAGTGCTAGATGAAGGGTGGAATCCAACAGATTCCCTGTGAACTCAGATGGATGAGAAGATCTTAATGCCAACGTACTTTATTAGGGCCACCTTATTAAGCCATGAATGCTATAAACACACTTCCATCATGTTTCCATAGCCACAATTTTCAAATGAACTACATGCAAAAAGAAAAATGCAACCAGCAGTGTTGCATCAATACAGAAGAATCATAATCCTGTATAATCCTGAATTCATCTGTTTTGATAACTGATTAGTGGCCTAGATTGCATACTTCTTTGCAGGCAAGTTCAGCTGGGGTCATAACTTTCAGGCAAAAGCAGTAATTTTCTCAAACTGTTAAATAAACCATCGGAACTGATTTTTGTAGCGTACAGCTGGCTGCACAGGGTATCATTTTCACAGACTCAGCCACTGGCGACTTACACGAGTCCTACTTTGACACCTTAACTTCCATTTTCACAGCTCAAGTGTCGCACAGGAGGTCCACAATTGGGTCTAAAGCCAGCAACATTTCGGTCACACGGTCAGTTCTTTAGATCTAGGGCCACCTATTGCGCTGACACAATTGCTTCAATGGGAAATGACACCTTGTCAGAAAAACCACCAGTAGAACCTTTGATGGGCCTCCAAGTCCTTGTGTACAAAGTGCCTCAGGGACCATTAAGGTATATAATCACGGCAGTCGAGTATGTTACAGTTTATAGAGAGCCTAACACCTGAGGGTCAGGTTTGTGATTGACAGCAAAGGTGAACGGGTAATATTAAAGAGTCCTTTTCACTATTTCTGTTTCCCTGTCCTCTGTCCAAGTAGGACAAATCCATTCATTCACACTGATGTCACATTCACCCATATGGTACGTACATTCTATTTACACATCTCTCCATGGCAACCGACAGGCCAATCAAGACCTAAGAAGAGTTAATGAACATAATAGCCGACCCTCGATTTTGCAGGAGACATAACACAATGCACGCAAATACAGTGGCACCCGGAAATGTAACTTAGCAGGAAAGGTAACACAAACCTAGCATCATTCGTGTTAATTAGAGCAGTGAGTGCCTGAGGCAGACAGAAGACCAGGGTTCCCAGCCTGTCATCACAGCACAAAGCTACACGCCTTAACCGGCGACCTCCTCGAAACCGAGGGGCAAGACGCCGGCTTTGTCCACTGCGAGCTGGAAGACATCAAGTGGGAAATGTTGGCACCTCTTGGCACTATATGTCTAGACAGGAAACTAACATTGTGGGCATTTGTGTGCATGTAATGGGGGATATTAGAGCATAAGCAACATGGAGATGGGGCATTCAATGTATACAGTAGATGGGCTATTTTAGAACACGACCTCATGCCCAGAGCTGACGATTCCCATTTACACCATGAAACAGGCAATCATGCAGAATACCAAAAATACGGCAACTACACAACAACAGAAAAACTGTCTAATAATACATTAAGACTCTTTACATGCCATGGCTTTGGTAATGGGAACAGAAAAATCTTGTGAAGTCTCCCTCTAAAGCAGATTGCTGGAGGGCATATGGAGCTATGGAATCACTTCTTCTATCACAGCATGTCACATACCAGGCATTAAAAAAATCCCTCACATTCAGGGACGTAGGAAAAGTAGGTCAACATTCAGTAGATAATAAAATCAGCTGTGGGATTTGTTCGGGTTTTGAAAACACAACAAACGCTGGTGTCAAACGTGATGCCATCTGAGAGGCGTTGGGAGAAAAAAATCTCCACTCAGTTGCTACCGATTCACACGTCTGATCTGCACAGATTCTTTCAGGCTAGTGAGAGACCCTCGGGTGATCCACTTTGATCACCCGCACCAGTCAAACAACAGACTGGGCCGCAAAACGCTGGCCGCTTCCCCGACGGCAGCAGACCAGCATGCTACCTCATCTTTAAATATGAAATATCGTAACATGGCTATTTACAATGGCAGTAATCCTATCGCCCAAAGCTACAATGCCATCCATTGTTCTCAAACCTGGAAGAAACATTCGGAGAGTCTCACTCCAAAATGGCCACTTCCTTCGAATCGTTTTCAGAGTTTTTTTTTTTTATAACTTCCTGTCCTATCAGTCGTTGGGCACGTCTCGTTCCTGTGCGTTTGTACATTTAATGCTTCTGTGACCTACTTCGATTTCGAGGCCTTCTGTTCCGTTCTCTAATCAAGATCGGGATCCAGAGCAGAAAGTGCTCCTCACGGCTGGTGAAAGCATTACGATCAGAAGAAGTAAAATAATCAACTGAGACATCAGGAAAGAGATATAGAAATACAGCCTAAGCCCATAACATTAACACTACATTTCTGAAGGTATAAATAACACAGAATCCACTCCCACCCCAATGTTATAGTCAAACTGGGTCACACTCTTACATGGTCCAAATATGACCCAAATTAAACATACAGGTATTCAGGCTCATGCCCAGGGGCACCACATCAAGCAGAGCGACCCCCGCCCATATGTCCCCCCCCCCAGTCCCATTCATGCATGTCTTTAAACGAGTCAATGCGATTTAATATCTAATATATGTCATATGATTGTATATCATTCTTTTGATATAGCAGTCACTGAAAGGCCTATGTAACGTTTTCCCTGTGCTAGATACATTTCTGAATTCCGTGAGCCACCAATCAGCTTTACTTATCTCTGACGTGACCATATTTGGGCTGTTGCCCAGAGGCACTTAATACTCTTAATCCGGTCCTATCCCCAACTACCTCTCACTCAAGGCACCTTACTTATCATGCCATTCAAGCACCTCCTCTATCTATCTATGTTCACAGTATTCCTGACAGTGCCTTTCTATATGTCAAAGTCTGGCTTGTTTTTCTTTGATGTTGTTGCAAACCTTGACCAAGGTAACTATGCAAATCCCTTATACTTCTGTTCCTGTTACAAATGGCAGAAAATGCTTCAATTCAGCTGAATAAGGTCTAAATGAAAATGACTGGTCACCCCAGAGCAGGGATTCACACTGTGACATCAGTTCTGTGGCCTACTGTACCATCACTTCTGCTGGCTGTCAGAAGAGGATGGCAGATATCAAGGAAGTAGCAGATGTCAGCTCGCACCATTCAAGCACTAGGGCACAGTGAAAGGCTATCGGGTTAGAGAAGGTCTCACATAAAGGGCAACGAGGAAAAGGATCAGGTGAACAAGCCACACAAGAAGCACAACTAAGGTTACCTAGAACCAGGCAAAGCAGTCATACACTTCTTAGCACAATCTAAGGCCATAAGCTGTGGCTAAAATGTGAGAAAACAAGGGCCTTTTGCAATATTTTTGTGTGTCTATTGTGTGTCATCTTTTGTGTCAAATGTTACAACTGTTTTGTGTGTGTGTTGCTCCTCTATACCTTTTAAATTGCCCCTCGGGGACGAAGAAAGTTTTTCGAATTTGAATATTAAGTGTTTAATATAAATTATAATGCCATAAATATGGAGGGAAAAAAAAACAGAAATCACGTGACAGACCGACATTCACAGCCAAGTCACAACATGCACTAGGGGACAAATTATATGGGAATTCCCAAGACCCACACATGTGGTTTAACACCACAAACACCATTAGAGAAGAGAAGAATGAATATTCACGTGTGTGAATGCGACAGGCTGCATGAATGCGACAGGCTGCATGAATGCGACAGGCTGCATGCATGCGACGCGACTGCAGCTCGCAATGATAGTTTTTTTTTTTGCCGTCCAACTGTAGCTGTAACTTTTGATCAGTTCGCTGTGGGGATTTTCTTTTCCTTTCATTGTCCAATCTTTCCATAACGATTCCTGTGTCGCGCTGACAGAAAGCTGATGTTCTTCGTTTTTAGGGGCGGCTAAAAACAGAAGCGACTGACTGGAGTGTCATGGTTTAAGGTTTCAAAACAGAGTGGGGGGAGGAAATGAGAAAATGGGCTGCGATCGATGAACACGGTGGCTTTAAAGGGTGTTTTATTGAGGGGCGGGTGATGTTCCCCCTTGGGTCTCAGTTGCTTGAAGGAGACATTGCATTTCCAGCGCGTCATGACACCAGTGCAGCTCTGACGGACTCCATCGCGCTCCAAAAGCACAAGGCAACATTGTTTCCCCCTCTGCCTGTAATGAGTAACTTGCTATTTATTTTAGGACTCCGAACATTCAGTGAATTCCCATGTGAAATCTGTAATTGCCAGTCCCCCCCCATCCATGAAGTCACCGGTGGTTTTGACACTTTCTGTGTGTGTTTGGTTCAACAAATTCCCTCCTTTTATACTCTGCCATTATAGAGAGAAAGTAAAGCAAAGTCGATGCAGTCTTTAAACCTTTTAATCCAGATAACTTGCCCATCCTACTTTTACTGACTACAATTATGGCTACTAGAGTCATCTAATAAAGATACTAATATAGACTCTTTATAAGGGCAGTCAATCTATTTCCCAGAACAATAAAGATGAGCGGCTCAGTTTGACATACTTCTTGACTGAATACTCCAGTGTGAGGATTCAGATGAGAAGATGTCACTCTCAATCCCCAACTCCAAAATCAGAAGTCTACTCAACCATTAATATAGTATATACTTTATGTATGCATGACATAGTATTCAAACACTCGGCCATATTGCAATTGCCATCTTGCCTGTTACCTGGCCTGGATGTTGACTAATGACGTAGCTTGACCCCCCCACACAAAATTTTAAAAATCATAAACGAATAAATACCTCTTTTGCCATCTTGATAAAAATTTCTGCTTGCAGCTCCAGTTGCCTGTGGAATAGTGTAGCATCCATCAGTTGCACACTTTAGAATTTCACGGAATGTAGTATGTGATCTGGATACCATTCGCCAACTCTCTCATCCATACTGAGGAATCGGACATACTGCTCACTTTGCGTACTGTATTTTGCCTACTACTGTACGTAGCAAACAAGTATGGAAATTTGGGGGCACCCTATAACACTATAGCGCCCCGGTAAAAATGAAACGGGTTACTTAAATCATCTACAGCATGCTGATGTCAACCTAGAGCCCCCCAGATAAGTAAACTGTGCAAATCTGGAGCCACTTGATGGACATGCGATGCCCTTCCATTCCGCTTTGAGGTTTCTGTGGGATCAGTCGGATCACCGCATGCTTTTCTTCTTACTAGCTGGGAATGAGGAACGCTACCAAAAAATGCAGAGGAGCAGAATTAGGGAAGATTGGTCCAGTGCCAGAACTTGAGGATGGGAGTGTGTGAAGGGAATGTGTGTACTGTGCGGATTTGATAGGCTGCCCGGCCATTTTTATTTACTATTCCTTCATCGGCCCTCTTTTCCACTGCCAGAGAGAGTTGGCCCAAATGGCCGTGGAGTTTGGCTAAGAAAGGAGGGGAAAAAAACAACAACAACATTGCCTCGAGCGGGAATGCCATTCTTATTCTTGTTTATTTCCTCTTTATTATTTAATCCTTTCGCCATGGTGATCGTGAGAGCAAAATGGATCTCAGTGTGTGTTTTTAAGGGCCAAAAAATGAAATGAAAGACTTTGGCCTCATCAGCTGTCAAGCTGCCGTCACGCAGAGGCACGCTTGTCACTCCTCGCCACGTAGGGGGCAGTAGAAAGTCTAACGGCACCGCAGTGGAAGCGACCCACCAGTGCAGGCGTGCTGCGGCCGGTGCGGATTTTGAGGTTTGCAGTTTGGCTGAAGTGGTACGGTCGCCCCCATGGAAAGACCCTGGGTGGTCTTGACGAGTCTCAGGCAGGGTGGGGTGAACACAACTGGGGTGGTGAGCCAGCAGCGTGTTAAAAAAAGCCGGCTCGTGGCTTGGGGGTGCTGAGTTGGGGCACAGGCGGGGGGGGGCACATCCGCTCTGCATCTCATCCATCCACACCCGTTGCCCGTGGAATCATTGTTGGCAGGGCACGTGTTAATAAATAGGCCTCAGGCTTGGGAGGGCAGACAGTCTCCACTCTCTCTGACTAATGTCTGCCTCTCATTCACTACAGTGGCCCACGGGGGGTTCGGGAAGAAAACTCAAAAACACACAAAAAAAACCAAATACGTGGTGTTCAGTGTGCCAGGAATGACATCACAGCTGGTTCTGGGCCTGCGAGATTCTGCCAGCGGCTTCGGGGGCACCCCCTTGACGACCCCTCTTCTCCAGCATCTCCCGTCAGTGGTTACATCCCAAAGTTGATGTGTCGCCTCCATATTTGATGGATATAATTTTTTTTTTGGGAATAATGCCACATGGCAGGGCTCGCCTCGCTTTACGCCTTCGGCCCGAATGAGAGGGCAGGCTCGGCAACGCATTGTTGGGTTTTATCTAGAGTTATGAGTCATTCTTCCACCATGCCCGGGGGCTCTTCTGCAGGCTGCAGAAAAGGGGAAAAGTCGGCATCTATGCTCAAGTTCTTAAGTTTCTCGCCTGAAACTTTTTTTCTGAACACCAGGGAGGGATTTGATCCATAGTCAAAAAGGTGTTAACCCCCCCCCCCCAAAACAGTTTCTGTTTTTAGGAAATTATCTGCGTGCTTTTTTTTGTGATTTCAAGAATGGATTTAGTCCAAAAACTCGTCTAATCATTTGTGTGAGTCTGCACAACAAAGACTGCATCCATTATACAAAGTGTACAGAAAAAGGATTTTGTTACAAGCTATGCAGATGTTGTCGGCGCTGGCAATCAATTAGCATGATTCGTTACGGTTTCCAGCAGGCTGAGTCTTCATTAGTAATGCCTATATTAACAATGTATGTAATTAGATCTTCAAGTTCTTAACAAATCACAATTTGTTCTAAACAGTATGTACCACAGTTGACACTTAATCTCCTTACAGAATCACAATTTCAAGCATCGCAGAGTACAGAATATTCACAGGGCTGTGCTAGCATTAGCATGGTAGTTAGCATGTGCTAGCATCAGAGTGGTAATTTGCATATGCTAGCATTAGCATGGTAGTTAGCATGTGCTAGCATCAGCGTGGTAATTTGCATATGCTAGCGTTAGCATGGTAGTTAGCATGTGCTAGCATCAGCGTGGTAATTTGCATATGCTTGCATTAGCATGGCAATTATCCATCGCCGCATTGTTTCTGCATCAATGGGAATTCCTTAGGTCGAAAGTCAGCCAGTGAGCAACTTCCAGGATGGCGTGAGTCAATGTGACACTGTGGTTGAGTAACCCTAGCTTAAACGGGTCTGTGAAAATTTGAATACACTCATTGTATGACAAGTGTAGCCCGTCAAGACTTTTTTTGTGACAGGTCCCTTGAATGGATTCTGCATAACATGTAGTTTTTTTGACTGACACTAGAGACTGAGTGCTTGTTGGGGGGGTGGGTTACAGGGCCCGGAAATGGGATCTCTCTTTTCCCACGCTGGATGACGGAGCGGCCCGACGTCTGGGCACAGAGGGGGATTGCCCCGTTGTCCCGACGCCAACGATGGTCAGGAAACACTGGCCGCTCTCTCTTCATCTTTTTTTCTTCGTCCTCCTCCCGTTCGTCTCCAGGGCCGAGAGGGGAACAGAGGAGGTCTTCAGGACGCTCCTCGGAAAGGCGTGGACACGTACGGGCTGAAAGGGGCGTATTGTGAGGTCACATTCTTCCCACTGCAGGCGGGAAGCCGGCAGCGCTGCCCCTGTGAATCGTACCCTTTGTGGTTGCCGTCGGCGACGAGGGCCCGGCTTGGATGTGGGCCTCACTGGGACCTTATCTTCTGCTGCCTGGAGTGTCCAGCCAAGCAATGGGCCCTTTGGAAGCCAAGCCTGTTTGATTGCATGATCCATCCATAAATGTGAAACTCCTTCATTACCATATGTTGTTACTTAAGAGACGGGTAGCAGCCAAAAACTACGCTGTGTTTTTCCACACACACCCGTCTTCCTGTCTGTTCACTTCCTTCCCTCGGATTTACCCAGAGATCTTTGTGGTGGGTCTTGGAGTTCAGGCAATATTAGGTTGCACCTCTTAAAACATGTCAGGCTTTGTGGTAACAAATTAAGAAATGGAAAAATGGTGAAATGCAACGTTTTTACTGATCCTTCCTCTTGTGTCCAGACTGTTTGTGAAGATGGAGAGTGGCGACGAGGGAGAAAGGGGAATTTTTTTTTTAAAAAGTCATCTAGGTGAATCCATTACATGCAATGAACGAACGGGGAATTTTCATCTGTTTGGATTTATTTAGCGTGGAGCATTTGCTGGCCCAGCAAACCAGTGGTCAGTTTTTTTAGAGAAGTATTATGCACGATATATAAAAATTCAGAATCCATCCAACCAGCTGGTTTAACAAAAAATATGTATATGGGAGTACTGAGAATTTCCGAAGCCTTTCTGAATTAGCCTGAAGAAGTTTTCCAAAAACAAAAGAATCCTGAAACACATCTCATGGCTTCACCGGAAACATATCTGTACGTCTCATGTTTGCAGACCGTAATCGCTCTCGTTTTAGCTGAACTTCAGCCGTCGAGTCCACACCATAGATTTAATCTGCAAAGCGGGCCAAGACGATAGAATCGGTTTATAGCAATATTTGCTGCAGAGAAAGACGTGTTTGTCATTTTTAGTTGAGAAGATGAAACAAACCGAAAGTGAAACATAAGACTTTGAGTCAATTATACTTATAATTGAGGATGAAGAGAAAATCCCACCAAGTGATGAACTCCACCATCACGGCTGAAAAAAAAACACAAACAAACTCAAACAGCATTATAATCACAACACACCCAGAAAAATCCTGGATACTTATAAACAACACTACACACGTGGGCGAGAAAGCACATATTCTTGCAAGAGATGAGGTAATCTCAGAGAGACAGGAAAAAGCATTGGCAAGCAGCCTCATGTCAGCCGTCTGAAAACCGCGAGAACCTTAAAAAAAGTCAAGAGAACTGAACACCAGGCATCCATCTTGGGCATCATTAACACTTTTAACACGTCAGGAGTCTTCATCTCTGTATTCGCTCTGGCTTCTGTCATCAGCTGGGCAGGCCGACCCAACACATTGACATGAGTCACACTCCGCAGCCTGCTTCCCGAGAGGACTGGGCATGAATCCCGGGATAGAGCAGTGCCAGCCTCAAAAGGGCATATCCAGCCCCCTGCCAAACATACACCTGAGGAAGGCTAAAACCAGGCAAGAGGACAAAAAACAAGGGAGAAAAAGAAGATGATAGAGGAAGATAAACTAAGAGAGAGAGAACCCCCCCCCCCAAGTTGCTTGAGACACAATGAATTCAGTTTTCTTAAGGAAATTACATACAGGTGCTGCATTCCTAAAGAGGAGGGTGCTTTGCATGCTGGAAAGGCACAGTCAGGGGTCATGGTACATAATATGAGTTGTACATGTGCAATTTATCACCTAGGGGGTGCCCTGTATCACACCTGCAGGACCGTCTGCTACCGGTGACCATTGTCAAGGCTCCTCCTTCTCACTGGTGCTGTGCCCAAAGTGCAACTCCTTACACTGACACTGAAATGCTCCATCAGCTCCCCCTCTTGGATTTCTTTCCATGCTCTGTTCTGGATCGGTGGCGCGGAAACAACATGGATGTGGGCACCATCCCGTCCTGAGAAGACCTTCCAGCACCAGTGCCTAGCAAGACTTCTTGCATTCCAAACAGTGGTCCTCACTGGAGTATCCAGCTCTGAATTATCCGGGTACAACCAGAACAGGAAAGCATAGAGAGAAGGGGAAGGAAAGTATGGTCATCAGAGGTGCCAAGGAATTTTTCAAGACAGTCATCACTGGATGATTCTGAGGAAGAAAGAGGGAATTAATGGAAAAGAAGGAAATGAAAGAACTGTTCAGACTAAAACCCTGTTTGTGTGACGCAAATCCAGAATTCCTAAAGCAGCATTTATGTTTGAAGGACCTAAACATTTCCCAAAACACAAGAAAATGAGCACATACATACAACTAGAGGTAAGGGGTTTGGATGCTGTGCCTGTGATCTATTCAAATCCCAGGCTCAGCAGAGTGATGTCATCATTTGGCCCCTGAGCAAGGACCCTAACCCCCAACTGCTCACAAGACTGTCTGACCTAGTTTTCTCCAAAAAAATGGTGCTTTTCATAAAAGCATCAGCTAAATAAAGCACAAGAAACATATCCGAAATGCACCTCCACAGTCAGTGTTGCTCTGTCCTGCAGGGAAGGTGTCACTCCGGGGGTCACGTGGGACAGCTGTCCGGCTGGGGGGAAGTGAATCAGACCACAGCTCATCGAAGCTCATCACCCGACACAACCCTGACAAAACATCGGAGAGTTCCCTCCCCACCCGTCAAAGCCAAGGGTCGCCTTTGTTGTGGTTCCAGTTCATTCGCAGAGAGGCCTCTCCACCTTTCAGGCAGAAAACCCCCAGTTTTCCCGCCCATGTTAACCGGAAAACTGTCGTCATTACACCCACATGAGAGAACATAAATGTTTATGGAGCAGAGAAAAAGCTATCTAAGTGGGTTTCCCCACACCCCCTTCGGGGGCGGGCGGGCCCCCCCCCCCGGGGCGGGGGGGGGGGGGGGGCGGGCGGGGGGCGGGCCCCCCCCCCCCCCGCCCCGCGGCGG
>JAODJX010000065.1:5678600-5693538 GCA_026776945.1 Isichthys henryi | reverse complement strand
CCCCCCCCCCCCCTTGTCGATCGCAGGCCTGTCCCGACACAGGACTCGGCACCCAAACGCCAAGACACGCTTCTGAGGGAAGGGAAATCAAGCCAGTGCAGCTTATTGCCAATCATCCAAGACGAGGCAGCAGCAGGGGACTCTCAACAGATTTCTGGGTAGAAAGAGGACCTTGGGGTGGGTAATGGCACCCCAATGGGACTGCCCACCGCCGTCCCAGACGACAGCACCTGCGAGAAGTTCACTCACTCACTGCAGTTGCAGACCAGGGAAAGGCTCTTTGGTCTCTATCCAACCGGAAAATCTGCTCACCCAGATCTGAGTAGCAGCACTTCTGGGCTTTCCTAGCGAGCGAATGGGCCGGGCCTTAGACGGCCCTGAAATTCTCACAAAGGACATGAGCAATGAGGCCTGTGGGCCCACGACTAAGCAGGGAAGGGGCAAAAAAAAAAGCTTTTTAAAAGGCTTTTACTCTTAAAATCAGCTGACTGTACAGACTTAAGGATTTGGGGTCTGAAAGACCCCCGGAAGTTAAATGTCTTTAATATCCACCCTTTGCTGACATCCAGTGACTAAGAATCTGAATGCGCAATGAGTGAAAAACAGATCTAAGCTTCGTACCCAAGATTTTTCAAAAGGTCTGGCGTCATTGTGGAACAACGGTGGGATTCAAATACGCAATCTAGGAGCAAAGCAACTGCAGTGCTGACCACTGGGCCACCATGCTGACTCCAGGAAGAAATGCTAATCCTCTAATGCAGGGGTGTCAAACTCCAGTTCTGGGGGGCCGGAGCCCTATGTAGCTTTGTTCTTTCATATTCTACCACAAATGATTCAGCTCAAGAGTTGTGTTGTAATTAGTACAAGGACCTGAATCAGGCATGTTAATTGAGGGTAAACCAAAAACTGTGCAGAGCTCTGGCCCCCCAGGACTGGAGTTTGACACCCCTGCTCTAATGGCATTCTTCTTTAAGTATTTGTACCTTTAACTCCCAACAGAGCACAACCCTCCAGCCCCAAGATTCAGTTTTTATTTATCCTCTGTTGGTGAGTTAACGTGCTGTCGTTTTGTCAGCCTTTGTAGGTCTTGGCCGCTGATCGGCTCTCACGGAGATTAAAGGACTTCCCCAAACACGGCTATTTTTCCTGGGAATGAGAAAGCTGTAAACGTGTTAATTCGAGCTGAAGAAGCCCACAGATGGTTGCCCCCTCTCCCCCACCAGAAACTGAAATCCACTTGCTGGTTCAAGGTGAGATGCAGTCATTAGTAATCCGATATCCACTTACTAACACAGTCTTCGCAGGTCAAGAGCCTTAAGCTGAAGGGCTTAGCAGTTCACCGTCGTCAGGCTAATTTAGTTTATTACAATAAACAAACTGAGTACAGAGTGCGGGTTGGGCGCCCTACCCCTGCGAATGTATATTAAGGTACTCGAACTGGGCTTGTCGAGGACTGGCAGCAAGATCAGCATCTAATCAAATGTCATGCAGCCACTGAAAGTTGTAAGAAACTCACTGGCTGGCGGGACTCCTTCCGAAATGGCCGGTGACCACCTGCGTGACGCCGTGACAGACCTCGTCCTGCTGGAATGCAGCTAGAATTAAGATACGAATGCCAGGCTGAGATGAGCCAGTCAGGGCTGCTCCGAACACTCGAATCAAACCACATGTACAAACAGCGACCGATGTCAGAGATGAATATGAAAAGCAGAGGGAGAAAAAGTCAGACGAACACGAACTTAGTGTCAAACTCATAAATGTTACCCAGAAATGTTTAAATTCACGCATGTTAAAAATGATCGTGATTCTGAATGTTGGTAGATAAAGATAAAGGCAAACTAGCTAAACAATCAAGCTACAGCATAAGTGGTCTGAAGGATTCATGATGATTTGGCAGACATGGGGAAAAACATCTTTTGTAAACTGAAACACTATGTATCTGTGCTAATTTTTTATTTATACACATAAATATTATACAGAAATAGCGGAAACAGAGGCGCCTTCTCAGTTGCTACTGCCTCCCTAAAATGTTATCTAGCCCCTCCCCAAATAAACGCAGACTGTGAGAGTAGAGAGCAGGTCAAAGTACGCCCTGAGGTAAATTCCCAGGGGAAAGCGAGGAAGATAGGTACGTCACAGGCACAGATGGGATGTGACTGCAGATTTGGGCAGGCCCCCAAAGGAGAGTGACACCCCCCACCCCTCGCCATGCCTGTGAATCTCAAGGCTGCCAAAAGTGCGAGCAGGCCATCCGAAGGGCGGAAGTCCGAAACTGCTCGCGGGACACAGGGAAAGAGCGCACGCATCGAGCCGAATGGGAGAGCCGCAGGGGCGTCTGCCAGGAAAGTGTGGGCGCCCAGGCAGGGGCAGGCCGGTAAACTGAACGCACTGTCAGACGGGCCGACCGCACAGTATTCCATTAGTCGCGTTTGAAGGGTGTGCGCTTCGGTATGTGCCGTTGCCATGGCGATGCAGCCGACTCGAATCGTAGTGAATTGTATTGTGGGGAGGGGGGGCAGTACCGGTCTTTGAAATCCCCTTCAAATATTCTTTTAGCAGTGGGCGTTCATAGTCATGGTCCTGCCAAACGAAACGGAAAGGCTTCGCCCGGGCGCTTTGAAATTCGAGAGCACCTGCATCTGGTGACTCCCGGGAAAAGGCCAGGGGAGAGCAGGGGGACCACAGGGCTCTTATCATATGCTTACCGGTCCTGCCCCTGCCCTTAGACCAACACGGGGCCGCTGGAACAGAAAGCAGGGCAACGGGTCATGATTCATTTGCTTTGTCGGGAATTTGACTGCGCCAACTGCTGGATCCCCCAAAGTCCTGCAGGACATGCGAGTCTCATTAGGATGCCATTGGAGATGGTGAAGATGATCGGTCCTCCTCAGCATCCCTGTTCCTGATGCACAAGTCGGGTATTTATAGTCTTTTTCCTGTAGAAGGATGAGTGTGGGGGGTCTTTCTTTGTTGTTGTGCGTTTACTTCAGTGAAAACTCAAGCTGGGTGACCCAGATGTAGTCAGCCGTTTGCTGAGTCACAACTCAAGAGCACCAGTGCAGGATATATGTGGTCACATGACTAGCCCCACAGTCACCAAAGGGGCGGGTCCTTCCCAGAAACCCCTCAGCACATCACCAATCATCCCACAAACGGTGCCTACAGCAGCCGTGGGGTCTCATCGCCCATTGCCAGGCTGGGCTAGGTCATGTCAGTTTTGTACAAGCCGTGTTTCTCCTTAAAACACAGACAGAAAGATGCTGCCGGGAATTTGCACTCCAGCAGAAAACACCCCTTCCAAGGACTCCACATTGGGCCGCCGAGTTCACCTACCTGAGCAGGTCCGCGTCAGCTGAATTTCTCCGGAAGGTTCAGTGTCCTTCTTGCCATAGTGTAAATCCATGCAGCTTCTCCAGGTGCAAAAACAACTGAGGAAGAGGAGGGGGGGGGGGGGGGCTGTTTCACAAATCAGTTTAAGGAAAACGGTCCAGATTAAATTTCTGCGGTCAATCCTGTGGACATAAATAAGGCACAATAGTGCAAGATAGTTTTCTTATATTACTTAGTAAGAGTTACTACCATCATTTTCTTTTTTGCTGGTGTGTTTTTTTTAATTGGACGTATTTAATATGACCTTTGCGAGATGGGACCTTTCCCCAATGTACAGAGCATTTTGAGCACAAGCTGGGGGTGGGTGCGGGTGGCATAATCCTTGTTACCTTGCAGCTGCCGAGGGTGTTTTCCAGAAACAAGGCTTTCACCTGCACCTCAAAGCACATCGCAGATAATAAACCCTTTTAATGGCTTTTAAAGACTTAAGCCGACGGGGAATCAAAGTCCATTACAGGCTGAGAGCCGCCCCCCACGCAGCGCTATAGGATCCGATCGCCAGGGGTCCGGAGGCCAGTACCGCGCGACAGAAACAGCGACCCAGTTCACCAGCTCGGCCCACCCACGGAAGGCCGCATACTGTACAAGGCCTCAAAGGCAGAGAGTGGGCAGCCCTGTCATTACACTGCCGGGGTCCAAAAACACCGGCGTTAACAAACCAGCCTTTAGCTAATTAGCCCTTAGCAGGCACTGAAGCCATTACACAGTCTCACACATTCATGTGCCTTGATGTTTTCACTGAATTGATACAGGTCAAGCACCGACGGTACAAAAGCCAAACCCCCGCAGACTTGACCATAAATTCAGCGCTTTTAGTCGATGATCCGAAGACAAATGAACTTCGAGCGGCTTCTCAAGTGAAGGTGTGCAGACTCTGTGCGGCTGATGGCCCACGGGATGATCTAAAATCACATGACCAAGAGCATAATGCTCCTCGACTGCTCAGCTCCTCTATTGCTGGCATGAAAATCCTATGGGAACTAATGGCGGCCTTGGCACCGACTGTATAATATGGCTCTCGTCATCTTCAGAAACCTCCAGGCGATGCATATCATTCCTGACGTCTGCCTGGACCAGGCCCTTGACGACAACGGCTATTTTCCAGACGTCTCGTTTGCAGGCGCTGCCATTATGGCAGCTTGCTCTGCTCACCGACAGCGATTGCCATCTACTAATTAGAACTACAGAGAAGACATTAAGAACGAGGGGCGTTATGCTAACAACCGGCTAATCAGCGAATTGTCTCTGCCTGCCTTTGCATCTGTGTGATCCTTAATCTCTTCAAAGAGGGAAGGGGAACTCTAGCTTTGCTTCACATGTGTCCCGTCTTGCTAGGGCCCATCTGCGTGACTCACTGAAAGACACATAAGATAACTCTATGTAGTATTACATTAATTCCCCTCCCTGTTTGGCCTACAAAAGTTCCTTTTTTGGGAACACTTCAAAATGCCTTGCCTGCGAGACCACCAGACTTTACAGCAGAACGATAAATGCCCTCAAACTGATGGAAAAAATGGACCACCAGAAATGTAGCCACCATCACCTTGGTCTCTGCCACTGCCCAGCCTCCGTCTTCCATGGGTGAAGAACAACTTCTGACTAGAGATCTGGATCACCTCCTCATTCAAGATCGAAACCCTATCTTCAGGCTACTTGAGCAGAAGCCATTTCCTTCCAGTTCCCGTTCTATTCTTTTGTTTTCCACAGCTTAAAGCTACCTAATCAGTGCTGTTCCACCTAATCTCCAAAGCAGTTAATCTCACTGGGAAACTACTGCTGCCAGGGAAGTTTCTCCACCTGTTTCGTCTACCAACATCACATGGGGTAAAGCTGCAAAAACTGCACACACATTGAGCTGGATTTCAAGATGCATCCTATTAAATTTCTAGTAAGACTAGTAAGGCACCTTGAATTTCCTGGGAAACGATTACAGGAATTCTGTGAGGGGGAGTGTCCCGAGATTGAGATTCCAACAGCTGACAGGCTCACTAAATCCAGGAGAAACCACCTCTTCTACAGATTCAAATTGTCATCCAGGAAAGCTGGATTTACAGGCATGCAATTAAGCTAATTAAGGAAAGAACATGACACTATAAACTATATGCCAAAGAAAACATACAATTTTGCAAAGGTTTATGACAATATAAAATAATTACATCATACTGACATCATGGAGTTTTTATTTCTGATGTAGGAAGCAGGCATGTACAGGTACATACACACCAAGCAGAGATCCTCTTCCCACTGATAATTTTCCCTGGGAATAAATACCAAAATTCTGAATACAGGACCATCTTCCTGGCCCCTACTCAAGCCTCCGGATTAGAAACTGAGAACAGGAGCCTGAAACGTTCTGTTGCTATTTTCAGTTCCTTGGACTACTCACAATTAAAAGCGACAACCGAAAGCATTATTTTATACCAAAGTGCCCTTGTGACCGATAGCTGCCCCTGCATCCCTCATGCTATGAAGCTACCACAGCCATAGCACGATGAAATGCTTCAAAGGAAGCCACTCCCTTTCACGGAGTTCCTAAGCAAACGTGAATTGAACTTTTCACCACAGCGGGACGAGAATGGCTTCCACATAAAGAGGCATCAGAAATTAATAAAAGCAATAAAATCTTCCATAAACGAAATTTAAGAAAAAGCCTCCGAATGGTTCCACTTTAAGAGTAACAAAGGAAAGACAGAAGACAATGAGTACAAAGTGTGTTTTGTAATTAGAAGCAGCCTGGATCCTGGAAGTAGGCCACTTCAATGGCAAGGTATAAACCACTGGTAACGGATGGTCCCGAGCCTGGAAGCCCCACACGAGTTGCGCTCAAGCTCCTCAGACAGGCTCTCTGATCTCAGCTTGCCGCCCCCCTTGGCACGGGTACCTCGCTAATCCCTCACTGGCATGCGTTCCAGCCAGCGGCGGCTGCAAACCCGCAGGTCGCGGCGCGGAGAGAGAGGCGACGTTAAAAAAAAAGAAAAGAAAAAAAATACAAGGTCTTAACCTGAAAAGGAACCTATATTTATACCAAGATGTGGAATTTGGCCAAAAACGATCCCTTCGGCGCGAGGGGAGCTGCTTCCCTTTTCACCTGAGCTCGCCAGAAGGTCCGCGGAGGTGAGAGCTTTCCAAACGTTGGAACCCAGAACTTTCTGGCGGGTCTACAGACGAATCCGCAGAAGCACGGGCTTTCGGCTCCAGCAGAGGTGTGGATCACCCACAAGAGGACTGGACAGAAATTTTATTTTGGTTGGCAGTCTGCAGCCACGGCGAACTCGCCAAAACCATTGGAAAGTCATGATGCTCATTTGGCAAAATCTGGGAAGCCTTTCCTTATTTGAAACATCTTATGAATTTTGAACAGTGCCGGGCCCCGCCCTCTCAACCGCACAGCTGTAGGTGTTCTCTGCGCACGGTTCTGACCGAACATGTTCTTCCCTGATACACCTTGAAAAGTAACACTGTTGCCATTTCTCAAGGTTGCACATAACTGAGCTTTTGCAAGATCTGAGATTTTCTCAATTTCTCTATTTATTTTTGATGCATCTTGTCTTGGATGTGAGATTTTTTAACCTTTTTTTTCACTTTTTACAGTGTCTTTTCCTTTTCACAAGTGTTTTCTTGCAGTGCTTCTGAGGAGTTTAAATAAACAAATAGTATTGTCACAGGACCCACGGACAATTTTTTGCACAAAGGTCATTTATAAGGAGAGTTGTCCACTGACAATACTGTTCCGAGGCTCCGGCCAACAGCAAAACCCACCTGAGCAAATAATGTACGAAACTCCCTGCCTGAAGATGTGAGATTACTGACCACTGTCGAGCAACTCCTGTGACCCCACAGGATTCAGCTTGAAACTCAGACAGGAATCACACCCCAGCTATCTTCTTGTCTCCTCTCACTGTTTTCCAGACGAGGCAGTAATCTAGGAGCATTGACATGTTATCCTTCTACGGAGCTAAAGGAAGCAGTCTGTTCTTAGATGACCAGAGGTTAAAGTTCAAATCTCAAAGAGAACATGGGACAGATAGAGGAATTCGCTATCTGGTCTGTTCTTTGAGGTACAGAAGTCCTTCGTGCAGTTTCTCTAAGCTGCAAAAAATGCTAACAAAGGCTTGCTAGTAGTCCACAGTACTCGAAGTCGACGTTGACCTCACTTGATTGACAGCTGGACCTCAGACTCACCATGACATAACCTGTAGGAGGGGAGTACATTTCAAAAAACATAACAAGAATGATGACTATATTGGTGGCCCCAGTTTTCAGCAGGTTTGGCTGGTCTTGCAGTTGCACTCAAAAGCGCTGTGGATTAGTGGTTACGGTAAAAGGCTCTGGAGCCATGAGGGTTGCTATCAAATCCGAGGCTTGGTCGTTTTCCCCGAACAAGCCACTCCAGCTAATATTATAATATTTTTTACCAGTGCCACTCAAGTCTGGCTTATAGACACTCCCAAATCATGCAACAGCTCTCTGTAAATTTTTAACGACGCGCCCCATGCCTTTCTAGAGAAAATAGACTTAGGGTGACGCATAGAACACAATAATATTTGCATGTAGCGTCCACTGGCTCAGCCGGGCTGCCGGCCATCTTGGGTAAGGAGCCTTTTGATGGTTGCGGTGCGGCAGGCCACAATCGGGACCATAAACATGGAATAGGACTCGCATAACAGTTTCGGAGGCTTTTCCCCACCGGCATTCAGCACCCCGCGGTCTCCCTGTGCTATTACCGCTACGGCACTGGACAAGACGCCCAAGATGGGAAAGGTCCTACCCAGGGCACAGGGAGCTCCGCCTCCCTACTTAACACCCAACTCCTCCCTCCCATATGGCTTCGATAATACCCACACCGGCGAAGGAAGCGTGCTAAACAATCTAAACACTGACAGCAGGAGAGTTAAATGGAAGGCTCCGGAATCTTTTGAACCTCTGGTAGGATATAAGCGTTCTAAACACAACCAGCTGTAAAAAGTTCAGGGAAGAAATAAAAAAGGCTTTGCCTGAGCCCACTGAGGATGATAATAGCTGGACAGCACTCAACAATCAAAGGCCGGGGAAAAAAAGAAAATGAAAAAGGAGAGGGGACACTTTCCTCGCTGGCTAATGGGATCTCCGCGTCGAAGCAGCGATCTGAAAATATACAACTCATAAGGCCTCCATTGGCCACCGAGGGAGGAAGAAGGGCTTTTTCTGCACGTATAATTAAATGCAATTAAAATTGGCTGTTCAAGCCTGGGGGCGGGGGTCTTTGAATTAAAATCTTTAACCAGAGCTGCCAGTCATTAAACAAGACGAGGTGGGGGCTAGAGAGGTGCTGTTCAGGGAATAAGATGAATTGCAAACTAGGGCTAGATGGTTTTATACTCTGAGGGACTTAAATCACCCTGAAATAAGAGAAGCTAAGAGAACAAGAGATATGAGGGACATCTTATCTGTGGTGTTACACCTCTGATTAAAGCCATATCTCCATCTTCATTGTGTGTTCCTTTCTCATGCATATGAACGATGATGGCATCCTGCACTCACCACATGTGGAGGCCAAGAAATAGCAGAGAAGATCGGTGACAGGATCTCATCGTCATTTCTTCTACAAGCCCACTGTTTTACTTTTTTCCATGGCACCCTTGCTGAACACATGTGAAAGTCAGCTTACGGTTGCCGTTCCCATGGGGACCCGTTGGCTGTCCTAAATTCTGTTGAAATGCAGGCTCAGTGGCCCGATCGCCGAAAATTCCTAGACTTAATTCAACAAAGAGACTGTCATCAACGTCAAGGCCTGATTTCCACCAAATCTCTCCCCCAATATGTCTTTGTTTTTTAATTTTGGCATAGAAGAAGATTCGTGGTTGTTTTTTAAGTCTTGTCCAAAGTGCATGCAAGCCGTGGCTGACTTCCTTACCTGAGGTCAACACGGAACAGGACTATGGAGACGAGGACTTTTCCACCATGATCGTCAATTATTCTCACAGTCGTCTGGCTAAAATTAGCACACTGGCAACTTCACCTTTTATAGGAAACATGAGGCGAAAAGGCATGTGCAGCAAGCTAAGAAAACAGCGGAAACACGGGAAAGAATCTCGACGCAGAGCCAAATAAAGCCATCAGCTGAGATAAGAGATATTAACATTTGCAGTCTATCCATCAACCTGTGTCAGGTTCCGTACCAGCGGGTCCAGCTCTCTCCGTGCCAGGAAACAACAGGCTCCAGTTGGGTCTTGTCTGTGGAACTGAATACACCGTTTATCTTAACATGGCTGAAACAGACAACGGTACACATTTTTGCCAGGGTGAGAGGAGAGCCTTCCCAGATATGGGAAAATCAAAGACATTTAAATCCCAAACGTTCCCCGTTGGGCTTCCCTGGGGTTATGGGAGAAGACCTTCTTGTCTTAAAAGCCCAGAGGCCATCTGTTTCTTTCATGTTCAGCATACTGATTGGAAAGGACTGACACAGGGGATTATGGGTAAAGGAAAGGTTTTGAGTAGCCACAAGGTGACCCCATGTAGACAGAGTCATTAGGTAAAAATATGGAAAAAAAAGTCTTCTTGGAGAGGGCAACGTTCAAGTAATACAGAAAATTAAAGAATGGGCCACGTTCCGAGAAGTTCTAAGAGTGTTCCCATAATGTTTTGCTGCAGTATAATGGCATCTACATAATTAGATAAAGGGAGAGAATCACGCTGCTGCAGAAGCCTATGGTCTGTGATGATAGGTGCTTGTTTTCGTTAACATGGATCTACGCTGATAAGCAGACGGCTTGGTTGAGTTCAATAAACATTTGAGAGTGTTTGACAGCGGTGTTTTCCAAACGAGATATAATTCTGTATAGATGCATATGCTGAAATAATGCGGAAATTACTATTTTAATTGTAAAACGACAAAGGCATCTGCTTTGAGAATATTCCATGCAATCATTCAACTGATGCTTTTTATTAAGCGTTAATCACGTTTCTAAGGCCTTGTTCTTCTTTGCCACGCTTTCATTTGAATAGTTTGATTGACATTTTGGAGAGATTTGAGCCTTTCGGTCGGCTAGGATTAGTCATTACTGAGGCCCTGACTTCAGGAAAATCAATCAATTATGTTTTGTTATGATTGCTGGTTGCCAGCGGTTTAACAGGGTCAGTCCCACTTCATGGGAAGTTGGCTCTGGGGCGCCAGAGCGAGTCCCATCTAATGGATTTTCTAGTCACATATTCCCCCATTTATCCCCCTTTTTGGAGGGAGGGCATAAATGAAGAAGCGTTTCGATGCGCAATGCACAGGACACTAACATTGCCAAGAGAACTTCCGGAACAAAAATAAGGAGAGCCCAGAAGCCATTTCTTCCTTCTGGAATAGACTGATGGGAATTTGCCGCTTTGCAGAAATCCATAACACATAATTGCCACGGATACCCCTGTTTTTTTTTCTTTTTCAGAACAACCTCTGGGCAGAATGTGTGGAATGCTAAGCATACTTTTCCTCCCAAAAAGCCGACCAGCGAATGGACCAATGGAGGCCTGTGGGAAATGACTAGCTGAACTCAGAAGCACACTGGCTATCCTGGATTTCACTGCCATGCATTATTCATCTCACAGTCTGCTCCCTGTTTTTTTTTAATTATTCTTGTTCTTAAAGGACAAGACACAAGAAACCCACAGGATAACACAGAAGACAGCAATCACTGAATTGGGGCACAATTCAGTCACAATTGTTCGTTCTGATCTTATTTAACAGCGAAAGCTATAAAAATTCAACCTATTGTAATTCCACTCTTGCTGTTCCGACATCCCGCCTACCCTCATGTACATCACGCGTTTCTTTGTTCTGATCGAAGCTGGTCACCAAATAGCTTCCATTTGTGTCCTTGTCTTCTCGAATCCATCCTAACATTAAATCACCTCTCAAAGCTGAGCTTCTCTTTCCCTCTCAGGAATCTGTTAAGCTCCACCGTTTCATCCACCTCCATCGCGCTGTTTTCGGGACTTTTAACCTTGGCACTCGTTCTTCTGAAACTCGTATTATTGGAGGTTGAGAGTTTGAGTACAAGCATGAAGGATCTAGATTGAATAAGATGTTGAAAAGGGAATGAAAAGATATTAGATGTGAAAGGTAAAAGGTGCCATGAGGTTCCACTGTACGTCTTTAAAAAGAAATTCATTTTGAGATATTAGCTTCCTGCCAAAAATGTTAAAATGTGTTGGAATACATATTTTGCTGGTGGAACATATGAAAAATCTTCGGTTTGGGGGGGGGGGGAGAACAAAGCTGTCAGGATCCATTAAGGTGTACACCTTGGACCCATTCTGGGCCAATATCAAGTCATCCTCAGACTGTTCCACTATGTCCATGTGATGGCTGATTTAAGTGGGTCGAAAGTGTCTTGGCCTGGACCATGCCTGGGTGTATGACGTTAGATTCCATAACCCCAGACCCTCTGTGCATGTTTCCAAACCTTTCCGTTTCTGTGACAACGACACGGCAGGCTCTCCCCGATCACCTGTTATTATCAGTCTTGTTAAATGTTTACTGTTTACCAGCCAGATGTTCCCCCACAGAGCGCCGTGTTAGGTGTCCTCTTTGTTGCTGTAATTACAGGCTGTAAGTGGTGAAGTTCCCTGTAACAGCTATTATGGAGGAGGGGGTAGATCGTTACCAGCCCCCACCTCTTCTTAGCTATAATTAGTAGTACCTATTAGAATGCAGTGTGGTGAGATGGGGCAAATCTAGTTCTGGGGGGAGGGGGCGGCTCTTATCATTCATGTCTAGGAAAGGGTATAGCAAGCAGTTTAAGCTGTGGATGTCTGATTTGCTGCTCTTCATCACAACTGGAACAAGATCGTTATTTTTTAGGGGACCCCCCCAGTCTCTGCCCCCCTGTGCGAGAGCCCAAAGGACATAAGAGCTAAACAAGTAGGAAAAATCATTAATCACAGGGTTTACAAGGACATTCCCTATCTTGCTTTTTTAATGACAGATTCCTGACCAGACTGTTCATACTTTGCGCTCCTTAGCGAGAACCCAAGTCACACTCAATCAGTAGATTAAAGCTTGGCAGTAGTAAACAGAATGATGTGTCATGCCCAATAAATTCCGCAATATTGCCTTTACGCTGCCCCACCCCGTGGTAGGAGGTGTGATACCCAAAGTGTACATTCCTCCTCACATGGGATCCATGTTGGCTTTTTTCATCCCATACTGCCAGCACCGGACATAATTAAGCATTTAATTCCGGCAGGGAGGGGAAGCAAGCTGGTCTGAGGGAGAGGAACCTGACGTTGGCGACGGAAAACAGAAAGGCTGCGCTGACATCATGGCGACGGACTGACAACATGAGGAACCATGTTTTGCAAGTGGCTCCTTGACAAATCGAAGCTCCGTGTGATGGCACCCCAAACAAACACCCTCAACGGAAAACCACAGGTATGCCCGTCGCCCACACGGGCTACACCCAACACTATCACCTCCTCCACCAGCAGCTGTGGGATAATGTGCCAGAGAGACTCACCGATGGTATGCGTGTGGTTTGCCAATGGGAACGTCGGGCATCATAAATTATCCCACATCTCCCCTCAGCTGGGAATGCTGGGACAATGGATCAACAATGGACTGCCTAAATAACAGATACCACACCCTTCTGGAAACAGGACTCTCTGCCTAAAATGTAAGACAGAATGGACTGGAACCTTCCAAGATCAGGTTCTAGAACCTCTGACACTAATGCCCTGAGCAATAATGAATTTCACTCAGATAGTAATAGTCTAATATTAAAGGCTGATGTGTTTTGCATAGACGTTAAAGTGTAATTGAGCCACGCCATGTGAGGGGGCAACATTTAGTGCAAGGGAACAGGTGGGTGAAATTCAAAAGGCAGCACCCAATCACGGAAAAGCTGCTTTTTTCCAGTGGCTGGGACGACCAACCACAAAAATACGCTTGTTAAATTTCAGCCTTACTGGAACTTTCCACACTGGCACCTGTAAGTCCTCACCAAATGCCCGGGTACTGCAACCAGGCATGGGCTAGGGGTTCGTCGCTCACATGATGCCTGGTGCTCAGGAAGTGATCTCAGTGCCTCTATGGGTCTGGAACATGCAGGTCAAGAGCAGATCGAGGGCCTAAATTCTTGACGATGACTCCCACTCTCTGCAGGTTGTCTTGGTTAAACAGAGGAGCACTTTCAGCAATAGACTGAGACGGCACTGCTCCAAGGAGCAATATACAAGGTCATTCCTCCCTTCCGCTATTAGACTCTACAACGACTAGCTCTATGGCAAGCAGGAGCTGAATGGACCAGAATCACTTAGGCACATTGACAGACCATTTATTCCAAAACATTGTGCAATGCTATTTATTTCTGAGCCATTAGTATGGAATTCTGTGCAATACTATCCCTGACATTCGTCCCATTCTTATGGTTAACTGTTGTCTATTATTTATTGTCTAAATAATAATTATTTATTGTCTAAATGTCTTTTAACACTCTGAATGTATTGTGTAAACCTTCAATTTTCTTTGGGAATAATAAAGTGTCTGTCTGTCCGTCCACCCATCCATCCCTCCATCCATCCCTGTGACATAACCAAGGTCCATTAGTACAGCATTTAGACCCTGTCTCTCTCTACTCCTACAATAAACCACACAAGGGAGAGGCAGAAGGCCAGATGCCCTTCCAAGCTGGACAGTTTGGCCCAAGGTAGTTTGGCCCAAAGGCAGCCTACTTCCGGTTAAATTTTAACATCTCAGTCATGTTTGACATTCATCTGGCAGGTCGGAAGTTGGTGCATATCCTATGGGGAGTTATTTAAATCCATCCATATAAAAGGAAAGGAAATACGAAAACCAAATTTGGGTTTTTTTTGGACAGATATTTCGCTTTTTAACAAAAAATCTAACCCACAAGACGTCAATCTCGGCAGTTCCATGAGGCTGAGCTCAGAGCAAAATGTCCTTCCTTAAAGCCACCAGCCTGTATTACAGCAGTTTCAACATTTCAAAGAAAAGCAGTTCATTTTTATGGGTTTATGTTTCATTTCTCCTGGAGGAGGTAAAGCAGTTAAATCCCCTCCAACCTCTGACAAAACTGCAGTGGACCGCCTGCGCCTCCTCACACCAGGCAGTAACGTCACCAGCTGGATCGTCAGTCCCGCCCTGGGCGAGTTAATGCCAATCTTGTACATGTTTTACACTTATTCTCAAGATATGCTTGCTTCTTAAATACCAAATTCAATCAATTGTGCCTGTGTCAAAGCAAAAAAATGAGACGTGATCACGGGAGACCACATAAGCGAGGATGGCTTCAGGAGAAAGTGATGTGGCGCACGGGACAGACCACTCCTCCGCTTGAGGGCCGGCGGAATCTGTGCATGTTGGCACGGAAACTGGGGTAGCGTCGCAGTATCGCCGTATCCGTGGTGACGCCGCGCTGGTCGCATGGCAGGTTTAGTGCTTCCTTTCGCTACAAGTAAAGTCCCAAATAACAGATTGTGTCAGGACAAGTACCTCCGTGCTCTGGGGGCGGGGGGGGGGGGGGGGGGGGGGGGGGGGGGGGGGGGGGGGGGGGGGGGGGGG